>JAFVLL020018698.1:0-27093 GCA_021397915.2 Tor tambroides | reverse complement strand
CAAATTGTAATACCTCTGTCATACGCATGTCATTAAACAAATTTTGTCCCCGTAAACCACAAAAACCAGTACACACACACACACACACACACACAAACACACACACACACACACACACACACCAACCACTCTGTGCACGTGTTCACTGAGCGTTTCGAATCTCTCACAGACCCGGCTTTGATTATAACACTTTGAGTCTGTGACTGTGAGGGTGAGATCATATAGGCTAATCGATATCATAATAACCTTTTTCTCCAAGTTGAAATATGAGAAGAATGCCCGTGTCACAAACTTCTTTCCAATCATTCGAACGCTGAGCATCAAAAAGAGACATGAATTAACATCTGGTTTCGAACTCGCAAACATGCTCCAAAACATGACAGCAAATTCGAGCCGATTGCAGAGAGAAATTATGTAACAGGAAAAGAGGAATTTCACTGATCATATATAATTAGAGACACAGCACGTCTGTCACCTGCTTATTTTCTTTTCGCACTTTAGAGTTAAAGTGGAGTTTTAGCAGATTTTTCCAAATACGGATGCATTGTCTCGATATCATTCTTCATCACTGTATAATAATTTATTTTATATTAAATTATATAAAATAATGTATTTTATATTTGAGGGACCATGTTAAATGTTTCCTAATTTTAGACTGTCGATAAATTAATTTGTTTTGTTTACTTTTTTAAATTTTTTTTTTTAAATAGTCTCATCCATATATCAAATCTCAAACTTTTAGAGTTTTCAGTGGAGTAGCCTACTGATTATGATTAAACAGTTTGTGTTCACATTTTATAATATTTCCCAAAAGACTGAAACAATTGTCTTAAATAGATTTCAATTAAAATTATTAAAATAAAATATTTTTAATTCAAAAAAAAATTAACGGCAATACTGCTCAAAATAGCCTGCCTCACGAGCTCCTTGATATGAAGTGGTTTAAACGGCTTTCAGAAATACATTAAAATAAGGCAAAATGTTTCAGCAAGCAATTCACAACAGGTTTAGCCTCCAAATAGTTTTATAAGACCCTAAACGCCCACAACAGCTAAAAAAGCAATGAGACTCTGTTGTCAATGAGCTGCTGAAATGACTGAATGAATCGCAGAACATCGCTGATTTTAGTGACAAAGAAATGTGCAGGGAAATTCAACATAGCCTATAAATAATATATAGCACATGTTGTCCTAAAATCAGCAATGCATGTCTTGATTTAAATTACAGCAAGTAATAAAAAATAAAGACAGATTATGAAAAACAATGTTTTACAACCTCCCACTGATATAAACAAGACGGGCTATTTGCACTTAGTGTAAATAGACACTCCGTATAAACAAATCCTTTTAATTTTCTAGCAGGGTTTCCATCTCTGCGAATATCCTCAATAAACTGATGTCACTAAGAGAACATTTTCATCTTTATAAAAAAAAAAGGCGCCACAGGGGCACTGTTAAATAATATAATTCAAATGTTTAATATTATGCAAATTTGTGTCGTTGAACAGCACATGATAACATAGCATTTACAAATGTTCAAATCTTTAATAAAATTCGAATTCATTCCACAATGAATTTCACTTTTTTTTCTTTTTTTTTTACACAAAAATATAAAGGATGTTGTGTAAAATCATTAGGTCAGTCATAGATTTCAATGAAAACTGAACAGAATGAATGCAACCATGCCATTCAAAACTTAAGTATTTGCGATGAGATTTCCTCCGAGTGTGTCTGTGTGTGGGCATGTGTATCAAAATGTGTGTAGCGGCTGGTGCAGCCTATACAAATTTAAATGAAACGGCAAGGTCAGTGAGTGATCGCCCTACATTATTAAGGGAATCCACCTGTCGCCAAACTCTAAAAGGTTGGATGAAAAGAATGAGGCTCACCGGAGCTCGTGAGTCATTCTGCACAGTCTAAATATACCGAAAAATTGGCAAACATCCCCAACAACTTGAAAGGCGGGAGTGATTTAGCTATGCCAGCCACTTACGCCTCAGAGGCACACCAGAACGCCATAAAAGCTGCGGATGCCTATAACATCGGAACCAGGCCCAAAACCTTACATCACTTCCACCGCCTCTCATTAACATTAGGCTAAAGCTTAAATAACTCCCGTTTTCAATTCCACAAAGGTTTTTTTTTCTGTTATAATTACCTCACTCTATCATCCAAGTCAAATTGCAAGCCTGATAAGTTTGATTAACCCTTCCTTTTCATTTTTCACTTTTTGCTCAGCAGATGTTTCGGTGCAAATGTGATCTGCACATGGCAAATAAGTTCCTGAAACCAATTATATTCGACGACATAAATAACTCCCATAAAATCTCAGGTCGTCTAATTGTAGTTGTAAACTGTAACTAGATAATGTTAATAGCAGATGCCAACATACCATATATTAACTATATTTCACAGCGCGTATTCATTGAAACTTCTGGCGTGGAAACCGAACAATGATCCAAATGATAGGCCACGAATACATTGGCTGCGCGACCGCCGTGCAACCGAAATCTTTAGTGGGGAAATGAAACGGGGAAAGTTCTTTTTAAACTGCGTGTGGTCCAAAGCTTTATTCTGACTGTAACTGTACTGATTCAAATTTGAGCAGAGTTCTAAAAAGAGGAACAGAAATGGCAATGGCAGATCTGTGACATATAGGCTACACTATGGCAGGCAACTGTTAATGTATTCAGGTTGATACAGTCATATTAAATAATATTTTTTGGAATAAAACCACTTTACAGATGTTACAGATTTTATGCAATGAAAAATTATGTTTTTTTTTGTGCAGGCTTGCATGCATATATATATATATATATATATATATATTATATATGTGTGTGTGTGTGTGTGTGTGTGTGTGTGTGTGTGTGTGTGTATATATATATATGTATATGTGTGTATGTATATATATGTGTGTGTGTGTGTGTGTGTGTGTGTGTATATATATATATATATATATATATATATATATATATATATATAGGCTTTTATTTACTTATTTATTTATTTATTAACAAGTACGGAAAGATTTCCCCTGCAGAACAGTAAATTTATGCAGACCAAAATTTGCATGAATAGTGAGGCATATGACTTGATTGTTTTTTTTTTCTGCTTCCCCAGTAAACTAAGTGAATCTTTGTTTCTGATTTTTAGGATCATTTAAGTGCACTTCCTGACTACCTGATCAATCCCACTTAAAATACCATAGAAGTCTTTCTTACACGGGGCATGTTTTCCTGACAAACAAAGACTCTATTATTATTTATGTACTATTAAGAGTTAAGTCAAAGGATAAAGCGCAGGTTTGACCCGAAAATGATCAACCTATGACGAGAAAAATTCTTCAAACGTCCACCAAAAGCAGGTCCCCTCTTAACGATATTTCTCACAATGGAGTTATGATAATATTTTTCTTCCAGATTTCCAGGCGCTTTCGCTGCACACAGATCGAAACTATTTGCGTGGTCAAATCCCAGAGTGGTGCTTTGAATAATGGGTGTTTTTCGAACGAGAATGCTGTAGCCTACAGAAAGTCGCCAATGTTGTCCTAGTCCTTCAAATCCCAATTAAATTCACTTACATTTGATCTCTTCCAAAATAACGTCTTTATTAACCCACAACTGTATTTATTAGCTATTGTACAATAATATAATACATTACATTACTGGTGGCGCGATCTGCACAAGAAACGCAAACGTAGTCTGTCAAAACAGGCTACATCGCCATACATTAAAGTTAATTATTTTAAAATCGTCAAGAGCTTTTATTTGAGACTTTTTTTCTTCCATTCAGCACATCTTTATAAACAGTATTTTATTTAGGCTACTCGTTAGTGACAAATTTATATGACAAATAAACATTCCAATTAAAACGACCTAGTCCAAATATATACATAATATTTGTATAATTCATCATTGTAGAATTCTTATTTGTTTGGTTAATTCCAATATGCACGCCCCACATATAGGCTATATGTAGCCTACATATGCAGCCCCTCAAGAGGCTAACAGGAGCAAAGGAAATGCAGCCACTTGAACTTCTAGTCAGCGAATAAGCTTTCGGAAAGGTGATGTCAGACTTTCTCCACACGCGTAATTAACCTCTCGCGCTCTCAAAAGACGGGCACCGTACTTTGATTAGCTAACCGTCATCAGATCACCTCCACCTCCTTCGCTTTCTCCTTGTCGAATAAGCACTTATGCCCACATACTTATTCTTTCAGACCAACCCATCGCCAATTAACACCTAGGCCACCGTTAATGAGACAGAGGAACCTTCCACTCCAAAACTTTTCAGGCGTCCGTACATTCAAGAGGCCGCCCTCAAACCAGCGTTCTTTGCCGTATGGGTTCTATTGACGCGACTTCAACCAAAACACTTCAATCAAGACCCTAAGTGGATGCTTGAGAGGTAAAAGGAGAGGAGATTTGAGACTTCATTTCAACGCTCTATCTACAGACCACATACATAGAGCAGCTTCACAGAGAGTCTTGTTTTTCTGATAAAGTTTGCAAATCATGCTCCTAAATCATCTTTAAAAAGTTGTGCTTTACTTTATGATAGAGAAGTACCTGCATGCAATATAAGCACATAAATAATTCCTTTTTGGAACCTACAGTGCATATGAATGGGAGCTGCCAGGCCTAAAGGTGCCGAGCCAGTTCATAACCCCAGATTTTAAATTAGGTTTTAACCTGCAATGAGGAAGCTGTGCCAGCCACAAGTGTATCTTAGCCAGTATAGAGAGAGAGAGAGAGAGAGAGAGAGAGAGAGAGAGAGAGAGACATTGACTAGTGTGAAAGGTGCATGAGCTATATGTAAACGGTCACGGCTGCATATGTTTTACATTACAGTCTTGATTTCCCTGCAGACTAATAGACCACACCTGTGCTTTAAATAACTGCATACGTTTTTACAATTCTTGGATTCTCAACAATAGCACCTAGACTTTTGCACCATCGCTGTAACAACAGTATACAATATTATTCTGAACCAATTTTGATCACACAATACTGAAGATTAAAAAAAAGAAGATTCTCAGCTTCCCACTGAACATTTCTAAGCATACCAAAATCCAAGTTTTGATTTTACCTGTATTAACTGAATTTAACCTGTAGGGTAAAGATGTTTTGAGAACACTGTGCACGGTTATCACAAAATCAAGCAGATATGATAACCACACACACGCATAGGTTAAGATTGCTGGTACCAAAATAGAAAAACAGAGGGAGAGCAGTAAAAATATGTTTCTTGTTTTAAGTGATGATTTCTAAAGTGATACAATTTTGTAAAAATCTCTGCTGTTGCAGTAAATCAGTTTCATTGGCTATGTTGTGTGTTACTGGAAAACCACAGTGATTAAAATTATTACACAGAAACTGGAAAGAATCCTGGATACAGTGGTCTAAAGTGTATTTGTGTGTGTGTGTGTTTACATCACAGCAAACACATACATCACAAAAGCAGATAAACAACAACATCAGGCTGTTCGCTTCTCACGCGAGACCTCAAGTAATTCAGGATTTCTGGCAGTCTGTGAATAATCTGCCCAGTAATGGAGGGGAGATACTGATGATGTGCTTAAAAGCTTGGGTTTCAGCACAAAACTGGAGGCATGCAAACATTTCACAAAGCACAAGAAAATTAATCATTCAACCACATATACAAACAGTTACAGAGGTATCCCAACACACGGGGCAAAGCAGGATACTAACACTCGATTACTTTGAATGTTTCTTTACTTGTCTCCCTGCTTCTGCCTCAAACACACATTTAAACACTTGGAAAGAGATGAAACCCCATACATCAGTGTTCATGAGGATGTGACTCAACAAGAGAAGACTCACACAAAGACTTATACTCAAGAGCACATCAAATCAGAAGGGAGGGGTTGCTCAGGCTAACAGAACTGTTGGGCTAACCTTTTCAGGGAAATTACAATGAAGGGGAAAAAATCATTTTTAAACATACAGTACAATTTTTAACCAAACCAAGTAAAATGCAGTAAAAATCAAAACTTCTGGGAAATCCAATCTGAGGGAAACCTCACATTTGGAATTTCCTAAGTGACTTTCACTATAGCCAAACGTTTTGACATATTTTACTGAATTTATGTTTATCATGATCATAAAAATCCCTGTCTAAATGCTAAAGCTGAAAGCCTGAAAATTCTTTTCTATAAATATGCAATTGTGCTTATATCAGTTTCTTCAAAAAAGCAACAATTTGAACTGGAAAGTGCAAATCAGTGGTTTGTTGCCGGCAATCGTCTTTGGTTTAACCACAGAGCAACATATCTACTTATTTTAGACTACCTCTTTGGTTTCAGAGGGTCAATAGTCGGGTAGCTTTGAGTATGTATAGTGGAAGAAAATGTGGCAATAAACCGAATGACACACGTTCATAACAACACTACACACACACACACGCACACACAAAGCAAACATGTTGATTCTCTGTGTTTTGGAACCTCAGAGTCTGGACTTTGAAATACAATAGACCTGCACTTCATTATGTTCCAACAATTATTTTCCTGATTTTTTCATACCTTTAACATTTTTCTGCAAATTTCCTTTTCATGGTAGTTTTTATTTTCATAAGCTGATCTTTCACTTTTTTTCCTCTAAATGAAATTTTTTCCTATTACTTTTTATGGTTTAAGGCATCTGCAGGCAATGTAAGGCTGCTTTAAGGAGCTCTGTGGCTGCTTCAACTTAAAGATGCAATGTTGCATAAAATATGCAGGTCTGACCCATCTGACCCGTCCCTTATCAAAGGTGGTTCTGATGCTGCTTTGCTTCTGTGTAAATGAATTGCAGCATCAGAGCAGCATTAAACCAGCTCACTGTCATGACAAAAAAATAAATAAAATAAAATAATAATAATAATAAACTAAAATTATGCTAATCAACTTTTCATTTCAAGTTTCATTTTTTTTATTTAATAAATCAATAATACAATGTCCGCAATTGTAATATCTGGGTAAATGCAGCATTAAACAGTCATGTGTGTAAATGCACATATTGTGCTGTATATGCCATTTAGGACATGCGGACACAAAACAAGATTTCCCTCCAAAAATTTTACATCCTGCATATTTATCTTTTAGAGATAATGTTTTATGCTCTTCAAAAGTTTGCATCCCCCTCAGAGCATGTGATTATATTTAATATATAATTTAGAAAAACGGTTTGCCACACGCATTCAAAACACTCTCAGAATGCTTTCAAAACACTTCCTCACTCTGTGGTCTCTCTCTCTCTCTCTCTGTGTGTGTCTGTTTAACATGTTTTTATCTATTTAAGAACATTTTTCGAGCAAACTTGATAAATGTCTTGTTTCCTAAACATGCATTATTGTTCCTAGTTACACCATGAAGGAGAAAACTGCTCTTGGAAATTGGTTTATGTTACGGTCGGAGAACTAACACCGTTCTCTGGTGTGGGGTTCCCCCAACCACACACACACACACACACACACACACACACACACACACACACACACTCTTAAGAGATCTGGGATGGGATCATAAGTGCTGAACACTTTGCAGACCTCTCCAATTTTCTCAGTGATTTGCTAACTTGAGAAAGCCTAAGCTGGGTGAATGATGGTGGCCAGCTTCACGCTGCAGCGATAATCATGTTTTTGCAGAGGGGTGAATGTGTAGCAAATTTGGGGGTGAAAAGGTGGTTCAAGAGAAAAAGCGTTTCAACACCATCACAAACCTTGCATACTCAGGCTAATGTAAATCACAGATGTACCTAGCCTTTGAAAATGAAATTGCATTGGGTTCAAGGAGAGTTCTGAGGAGCATTCCCTCTCATGAATATGTGAACGCTTAGTAAACTCTTCCGGTTTAAAAGGAATGAAATATCAGCTCTTCCAGTGTTTTTTTTTTTTATGAACCTTAAAGGCCATGTTTAGTAACAGAACATGGGAGCAAATGAATAGAGTAAAACCCATGACAAAATTTGTTCAGTCTAAATAATGAGAAGTTGTAATATGTATGAAATGGCAATATCTTAACTTACAAGTTAAATCATATAAAAAAAAACCCCATAAAGCCCTACCCCTAAATTTGACCATGATTGTAATAGTTAAAAGTTACAATATGTATGAATAATATGCTTGAAATGACAAATTTATCTTAAATTACGAGTTAAATAATACAAAATTTTAAAAAAACCTAACCATAAAGCCCTACCCCTAAATTTGACTATGAATGTAGTAGTAATAAAAGAAGTACAATATTATACGAGTTTGCCAACAAAAAAGCATTAAGTGGAATGAGTGAGAACGAGTGCTGTAAAAATAAAAACTAAAATGAAATCTGTTTATTATTAATTTAAATATGTGTCAAGAAAAAATTGGATGCATTCTGTATTCCTGAAACATATTTTTTAATCTTCACTCGGCTATAAGACCTTCTTTTTGACCCCAAAGTGAAGGCTACATGTTTATTAACAAACAAAACAATCATGACAGCTGGGTCTTGTCAAATTGAAAGCACATCAAAGCATCTCAGTAATGGCCGGTTAAAATGTTTTACATTTTTCATCAGCAGCAAATGGCAGCCATGACATAGCTTGTGCCTGGGGCTGCTCTCTTGGTACGCTTTCCTTCGCTTGAACACTTTCTCTCACACACAGGATTGATGACTGGGACTATGTCTCATTGAACTCTGTGTCCCGAGAAACACTGGGTTTCTAATGATCTTGGTAATGGGTTCCCTAGTCTCTGATTTCACACACACAGGACTTAAGCGCTCCTCTTTGGAGAAACACATGAAGGGTTAATGTTCTCAACGAAAACAGTCTAAATATCTTTCCTCTGTTCCTCAGAAGGTTAAACCTTTTGTAATCAAAGCCAATAGCACTGAGTACCACCCTCACCTAAAACAATAAACACACACATGCACATACACACATATTCACACACTCAAGAAGTCAGGATCAAAGAAGGCAGGGCCACGCTGCACCTTAAGCTACAATAATAAAGCAAGCTGCCATTGAGTCAGGACCTGGGTTACTCATATTTTCCTATTTGATTAAGCCAATATATCATCCTGTTACAGAGACACACACACAGATGGGTTATGGTTGGAATTTCTGAAATAAATTACATCAGGACAGGAAGCCCCTTCTGCTTCTGCTCAACATAAACACATACACATACACACACACACACTCACTCACAAATAAGCCAGTTAAGACATAAAGTAACTGACCCTTTACCTTCTAGGGATGCACCAATATTAAAACAGACCAATATCAATGCCTATAAGGCACGAATCACTTTTTTATATTATAACTGATAACCAATAAATGATAATGATAGAACCAATAAATTTATGATTTTATAATATTTTGTGTGTGTGTGTGTATGTGTGTATATATATATATATATATATATATATATATATAATTAAGTTAAACATATATATATCCAATGTGAACTGATACTGATATATGTACAGTATATGTATTTTCAGTTTTTCTATTTCAAAATTTTATGATTAATTGAATATTAAATGTGTAACTACCTATTCTTTGTGAATTTTATTAGCAATTTCTGAGTAAAAAATTATTGTACACCAAATATTTTTTTCAGTGTATAACAATAGTGATACACCGTTTGACTTTTAAAAAAGGAAATAAAATAATAAAAGGAAATGAAATAAGTATTACATATTCAATATTGCAAGATGCACACACATCATGTGCCAGCAACATTTCATGCGTTTGTTGGGAATGGCCAAGTGTTGTGAACACTGGCAAAGACTACTACACAACATAAAAAAAACACAGTTATACATACATCATACTCAATTCCAGACAATAATCTGACATTCAGAATACTTATGTTCTATCAAAGCCATGTATTAGCACCTACTGCTATTTATTTTGCAACCACATGTTTTTCCTGAAAGCCTCCTGGTTTATGTCAGGCGATACAACAGGCCTGTGTGGTGCCATTTCTCTGGTTTATTACTGCTGAGGTCTATCAATCTAATACTCATCAGCTTTCATTAAACATCAACAAAACTATAAATCTCACTGATGCATTGTGAGGAAACCGGCTTCCATTGACATACTGCTTCATCAAGACGTATGTGTGAATGCGTACATGTGCGAGTGTGTGTGTGTGTGACTGGGTTTAAGGCTGCAGGTGTTGGTGTGGGTGGGCTGCTGCATGGCTAGCGGTGGCCTCTTTGAGAGCTGTCCCTGGCGAGGTTAATATCTCTTTTCCATCTTTCCCCCGGGCCCCTCTAAATATCGCGGCTTTCCCTCGTCTAAGCCCTGCGCAGAGCTGGGGACCCTCACTTATGAAATTACAAGCACTTGAAAAGATCTAATGTGCTTTTAATTGTGTCTCTCCATTCATAGGAGAAGAAGGAAAGGGAGAGAGGGAGCTAGGGAGGGGACGGGCCTGGAGTGTTTCATATTACAATAGAGAACGAATGCATTCGTCTCACAAAACAAGCGTATGCGCTGTAACCTTCCTGACACAAGGAGGGTGGAAAGGGAAGTGAGGAGGGGGTCTGTTGAATGGGACACACACACCACGAGAACTTCAAACAGACTCTGGCTTCTGTGACCGAAGTGATGTAGTCTCGAAATTGTTATGTTTTCTTTCTCTTTCACTTTTTCCGCCTCTGCCTCTTTTCAAATGAGTTAAAAGATTCTCTGGAGAACATCAAACGGAGAGTCATCATTGCTCAACATACAAACAAAACATAGCGTAACTGCTTCAATCAAACACAGGCCATGCTATAGCTACTCTCGCTATTGCTCATGGAGAAAATATTCCTAACACACTCTTTCCGCTACGTAGGAAGCAAGGATTAACCTGCAGACAGTATTCCTACAGCACAAGGGCACGCTGGGTAATTGGAGACCAATCATCCAATCACAGGCTCCCGGTTAGTCCTATGGTAACAATGCAGTGCATTTTTTAACCCGTCGACCCATAACTCATAAACGTGTGTGATTACCTCTCAAAAACACTTGGTGGGTCCAAAGGTTAAAGACATAAATCTCTGTTTACTTTACTACGGCCCCTCCGTGCCAGAGGGATTTGTGCCGAAGCCACTTTGCGGGAAACAAGAACACAAAGACCCAATGAATCCCCGCTGAGGAGGGCACACAGAGCTGGTCCAGAACAGCAGACAGCCACCCGCTACATACCTGCCTAGCCTGTAACAAAACACAGACACCGACAACCGCAGTTATGGAATTTACACAGAGTTGCAAACAGAGGTGTACCTATAATATTTGCTTTATATTTTGCTTCATAAAAATGTATACAAAGACAAAAATAATAGTTTAAAACATGTCAATATAATGCTGTGTAACATTCAAGTAACAAGTTATATACTTTCCTTAAACCCTGAATTCACATTTTCATTATTAATATTTGATTGAATAATTATTATAAATATTTAATAAATATTTTATTATGATTTTATTTAATTAAATGATGTAACTGTTATTTAATTTATCTTTTTATAACAATAAT
This sequence comes from Tor tambroides, assembly GCA_021397915.2. Lineage (NCBI taxonomy): Eukaryota > Metazoa > Chordata > Actinopteri > Cypriniformes > Cyprinidae > Tor > Tor tambroides. Next base: position 15,574 of record JAFVLL020018698.1, on the reverse strand, counting down.
AATTGTTTTTATTTATTTATTTATTTCAAAAAACATTCCTCTTTCACTCATAAATATATTTTTAGTGTAGTTGCATGCTGTTTCACAAACCTGAACAAATAAAATTTATTAATGGATTTTAATTTATTCAAGAGGGGTATTCAAGTCATTGCATGTATGAGTTTCATTTTTTATGTCATTTTGAATAAGCATCATGTCATTGATCAGTATGAATATGTATCTATAGCTACCTTTTGTACTTTGTGTCTTTTTTTAAACCGACTAAAAAGTTATTTGTACCACATATAATAGCCAGTAAATTACTATGTGCACTATAGTTGTCAATCACTGCCCACCCATTGTGTTCACTAGCGCTGCTAACCGATTACAACGGCTTGAGCTAATTAGCCTTTTCAGAGATTTTATGAATTCATAAAAATGAGTTTTAAACTTGTGTGCACATGTTTTGTGGCATATAGACCCCCTGGAACACACAGATACACTCCACGTCTTGGCAGCTGAATGCCCTCTGAAGCTGGGCTGCAAACAATAGGCTCTCCAATTCTGTGCAGCACAAGCTCTGTTTGGGTGGTGCTCACTTAGCAACGGCAACATGTGCGCGACAAGATGCCACGACTCGTGTCAGAAGATGAGAACACACAGGAACAGGAGTACGGCTGCCACCCAAATGTGCGCTGACGTCTCCGCGTGGGAAAGTCAAGGGAATCGTCGAGCAGCTTGTGTGAGACTTTCTTGGCAATGATTTCAAACTTCAACCATGTTTTCCTCCCCTTTAATAAATCGGAAAAATATCTGATTACTAAAAATTGGATAAATGCCTCAATTATGTGTGTGACTGACTCTAACTGTAATCTCTCAGTGGCTGTATAAAGAGCTTTATCTTCTGAATATGAACCCTCAGAGCAAGGTTAATCCTTTAATCGAAGAGTAGAACCTGATGGATGAATAAGTGTTGACAAGAGATGTGAATGTTTTACCACAAACCCTTTGTCAACCACTTTAAAGAGCAATGAGATAATCCTTCTATTCACAGACAGTCAGTGCCTTTCAGTGTTTCAGGGTTTACCCCCCACACACAAACCACACACATTCCGTCTCGCTCTCTCTGTCTCACCGGTTTTCTCGCTCTCTCCGCACGGACAGATTTCCTCATTAACACTTGCGCTCACAGAGACAGAAGCTGGTCAGTCTTTGTGGCAGGTGCAGTGACCATGCTGAATCTGTACATAGATCAGGCCTTGCTCCCTGACACCATTATCTGCATTCACAAAGGAGTGCTTAACTCTGTTCTGGGATCAGCGACCCTGAACCTGTTCTAATCAATTTCTGATAAGCAATGCATTTTCACTGCCCTGAGATCTGTGGTACGGGGCTTAATCTAATCCATCTAGCAAGAGACCAGTGCCCTGGGATCTGTATGTAGAAAGTGATCAGACAGAACAGACCACCAACTGTTAGTCTGGAGCCGCTGAACCGGAGTGTGTCTTCTCAGTTGTTCAATGAACCCTCACCGCCAGAGAGAGATATACAGATAGAGAAGGGAAAAGAGCATTACATTTGCAGGGGACTCAAAATACAGTATATCTTTCAACAAATCTGAGACACTGCATGCAAATACAGCTGCATGACTGGGTTCTAGAGAAAAGCATTACGACCCTCGTAATCACTATGGGAATCTGCCCCGAATGCGTGTCTCTGGTTGCATTTACACAAGCCACACACATAATGTGACGAACAATTAAAGAAAAATTATGCACCACTAATAGCAGGGTTTGGGCTGTGATTTTCCCTCTTATGAACATACATATGCACTTTAGGGGTGGTGGTGTTGAAGATTTGAACCACACAAAAGGCCATGATCTGTCACTACTGGGTTGTAAAGTTCAGGTTAAATTGACCTATTTTTACTTGTATTGCATCCTAAACATGAAACACATATTGTTAATATTATACACACTAGTGTTCAAAACTTTTATTGGGGATCAAGTGATCAAATGTGACAGAAGAGACATTTGGAGTGTTACAAAAGATTTCCATTTCACATAAATACTGCTCTTTTGAACTTTCTGTTCATCAAAAAATCCTGGAAAAATGTATCTGGTTGTCAAAAAATATTAAGTCGTTTTCAGCTGTGATAGTAAGATGAAATGTTTCTTGAGCATCAAATCATCATATTAGACTAGATTTCTGAAGGATCATGTGACACTGAAGACTGGCTGCTGAAAATTCAGCTTGGCCATTAAAGGAATTCCATTGTAAAAAATGTAAAAATATAAAACATGTATTTAAAAGTGGAATAATTGTTCACAATATTACTGATTTCACTGTATTTTTGATCAACTAAATGCAGCCTTTGGTGAGTATTGGAGACCTTTGAATGGTAGCATGTATGTAAAAAGAATATTCAATATAGAATAAATTATTAAATATGAATAATATTTAATAAGGCGTTATAAATGCTTATACACATTAAACATATTAATGCAAAGTGTATGGGCCACAAAGTCATAAACCGAACAAAATTTTGTGAGCTCCACATAACTGAAGTAAAAGCATATTTACTCTAATATGAATGAGCAAAGCATTCAGCTCCTGCATACACACAACTATAATTATTACACAAAGCTAGATTAATTGAGTAAGAGGTTACACTGTTGTCAATCTCCCACTCACTCACTCACACTCTCACAACCTTGTTAAAGTGGTCATCGGATGCAAAATTCACTTTTCAAGTTGTTTACACATAAATGTGTGTTGGAAGTGTGTGTATACATCCATCTTATAATGATAAATATCCACCCAGTGTGTTTTTTTAAAAATCCCCTTTCTCAAATCAGGCTGTTCTGAGATTCCTGTCAGAATGATGTAGTTCTGCACAGGCCCCTCCCACGATAGTTGATTGACAAGACCGTCTTACCTTAGACCCGCCCTGAGTGAGCTGAGAGCTGTCCAGCATTGTGTCGACTCCAGTGCAGGGGAAGACAAGATGTCTCAGATTAAGCAATTGAGGTGTTTTGTTGTTGGATATAATAATGAATAAAGCAGTCTCATTTACTCCAGACATCTGAGCCGCTGAATAAGCAGAGGATTGACGTTACTTTTGCTCTGAAGTGAATGCGCCGATCCCCAATCTGCCTAAATTTTATCTATGTTTTGTCTATGTTCGCGCGAATCATTCGTGATCCAGCCTCACCTACAGAAGAAGTGAGTATAAGTATAAGGTTTTTTTTAATGAATCTTTGCAAATCGCCTTTCCTAATAATGTGCAGTTTCGCGAAGTTTACAGTCTGCTAGTCACTCCACGAAAGAGAGGGGCGGGGTCAGCAGAGCTCATTAGCATTTAAAGCAATATGGACTATAATAGCTTGCTAAAAGCAGAACTGATTTTGACAGGTTTAAAAGGTGTTTTTTACATTACTATTGAGACATTTTAACCAAAGTATGTTATAGACTTTTAATTAAGACCCTGAAGAATCATATCAACTTGTGCGAAAAGGGCTTCCGATGACCCCTTTAACCGTACAGGGAACCTCTTTTGCCATAGGTAGATCAGTCAGGTTGCCCTGTTGCACAGCTGTAGCTTTTGACTATCTATTTTGTCTTTCTGCCCAATTACTAAAACATCACCACTCCACCCAGTGAGAAATATGCCCAAGAGAACAGATCCTCAGCACATGGCTGCTTTTGCTAATTTGTGGATGGGTGAAACATTCCAGCTTGTTTCTTTAATTAAATGTTTATGGCATAGATGAAAAGATTGTTATCTTTAGTAATTTACAAGCATTAATCAATGTTGGAGGACAGCTACTCAACATTGACTATTACCAGTATGATTCCAGTAATTCATGGAACCTTTTTTTAAGGACATTTTTGTGAGCTGTACCAGTGTTGCATGTACAACATGATGAGTTCAACATCTGGCTCACCCACACCTAGACTAAACCTGCAAATTTTGTATTAGAAACCAGGGTCCTTAACCATTCAGCTATCTCAACTACCTTACTCGTTTTTAGTAAGTGACCTGGAAAAAAAGGTTCTATCACCTTTACTCCCTTTGCCCCTCTCTTTCCCACACACGAACAAACCCATTATGATTTATGATTAGAGGAAACTAGTTGCCATAGGGAAATTCAGGGAAATAGCTAGTGCATTTAAAGGGGTTGTCCAAACATAAGAGTATTTTTTTGAAGGCAATAAATCATATAGCCTAAGTGGCGCAGTGTTTCAAACATATCGTCTGACCATACACTACCCCAGTGGTTCTCAAATCTGTCCTGGAGTACCCCCAGCACTGCACATTTTGTATGTCTCCCTATATCTGACACACCCACTTCAGGTCTTGCAGTCTCCACTAATGAGCTGATGAGTTGAATCAGGTATGATAGATGAGGGAGACATACAAAATGTGCAGGGCTGGGGGTACTCCAGGACAGGTTTGAGAACCACTGCACTACACAACACACTGTCAAAACGTTTTGGCAAGCAGAATAGAATAGAATAGAATAGAATAGAATAGAATAGAATAGAATAGAAGCAAACATTTATGTAGCCTAAACAAATTTTCAGGCAGAATGTTCTGGGACAAATGTGTGTTAAGGTCCTTATTATTGGCTTTGATATGTATGAATGCCACACAGAGATTTGGCCAGGAGAAATAGAACTGGGTTCGGTTCCTATCCACAAATTTCTCATGGCTGCCACACATGCAGCAAAATGCCATAAAACGATCAAGTTAATCGGCTCCAGACTTAAAACGCACACTCACAAAAACAGGGCATGCCTAGTTTAGGAAGGAGACGTGAGGACAGAGCATTCAGTTCAGAGGAAGTCTGCCAGTCCTCACAAGCATACAAAACAGTCTAGTAATCGAATCACACAACAAATGCAACCAACTGATCGCTTCAAACGCAAGTTTGTACTATAGCCAGGAACAGTTTCCTATTCCCCCCCATAGATTTATGGGATTAAAAGAGTTCTACAATAATAATTAGCCTTTTTTTTTCAAAAAAACTGATTTAACCTAAATGAAAATGCTTGATTCATTATTTAATCCTTTTTTAACCTATTATGAATCAGGTATTTACAAGTCAGCAATAACTGTAATATCCTTTTAAAATGGTGACATGCATTGGGAGCAACTTCACAGATGCTGTAATGTAAGACTACCAGGAGAAAATGACAGGTGGGCGGGTATGGGTGTTTTCAGCTCTCTCTGTGTTGGTGGTAAAAGTGGAACCTCCCAAATAGCTCAAAAGACTGGTGTGACACTATGTGTGTGTGGGAATGAAAGATCTGTATCTTCTGAATGAGAAGAGTTTATTGTATGTGTGCACATGGCCATGTGCATATATTTATCACAACTCCAGAAACTGATGGGGTGTTATGATTAATGATGTGGTGGATGAAAAGCGTCCTGCAACTATAATCACCAAGCATGTACACAAACACACAAAGTTATGAAACAGTGAGCGTTGGTGGTCCTTCAGTGACACAGTAATAGCTGGAAGAGTGTGGAGTACATGTTGCATGTTGGGGTGGAGTGGCTACCACTGACGGAGGGCCCTTGTTACACATCCTTTATGGCGCGCGTCATGTGATGTCTATGAAAAACACATGTGGTCTGGTCAATGGGAGGAAAAATATGACAGCTCAAATCACTTGTGGCAATTTTCAGTTAAGTGCAACCCAGCCAAGCATACACACACACACACACACACACACACACACAAAGTGAATGGATCTTTTTCTATCTCACACAGACACCAAATACATCTGTGCATCAGATGAAGATATAGCTCCGGCAATCTTATAGCTTCTACAGATTTTTCTGTAGAAGTGAAACAGAGACACATGAACACTTTCTAAATAAAAGTCCTCCCTGAATGATTGTGTCTCTATGTAATGCAGATAAATTAAAGATGCAGAGATGTACCATAAGGATATCTAAAGAGTTTGCAGAATTTGTCTGCATACTTAAATACTAAACTGCTCTTTTTAATCATGAAGCAAAGCACTGGCAACTGCATTTGTAGTTATGTTGGATCTCAATTGAACTACAGTGTGGGGACCACACACACACACACACACACACTGTCCCCACAGAGATGACAAACTGCCATACTGACCACTCTTGGATTCCTATAATCATACAGCACACAGTGTGATTTATGAGAGAGATTCTCCCACACCCTCACTTTCACTAATGCCACAGAAAGAAAGAGAGAAAGAGAGAGAGGCTCAAGATACCAAAGCTTTTTCTCATGGTACAGAATGATGATATATAGACCTATTTAGTAAAAAAAAAAAAAAATGTTATAAAAGAAATATATGTGTGTGTGTGTGTGTGTGTGTGTGTGTGTGCGTGTGCGTGTGTGTGTGTGTGTGTTATGGAAGAAAATAATATGTTCTGGGGGGGGGGGGGGAATAAATTGCTCAGTCTAAAGAGGGGCAGAGTAGCAGTCCAGTAGTGTGAGAGAAGATTTATTCACGCTGGTTAATGTAAAGGATAGATGAACTAAAAAGAATGTCTTCTTCACTCTCTGGGTCTGACAAGAAGCATTAGTCAAGAAACATTGGGCACCCGGGGTTTGTTTTGAGAGGCAACTCCGAGAAAGGAAACAACATTAATCGTCCAAAATATCGACTTAAAAATACTAATGTCTATCTTTAATGACACGCTGTCATATGGACAGTCAGTAATGATGCTGACACAAAACTTACATCATGCACAAACGTCACTTGAAATAGGTCTATTAACCAGTAAGATTAAGTAATCGTTAATTGCTCGGATTTAGTTCAGTGCTGAACATGTCAGACTGTTTCAAACCGGTAACTTTACCTTTTGAACTATGCATTGACAGGTATGCTCTTTCTATGCCATTAGTGGAATATAGCGTAACTACAATAAATAAATAAATAAATAAATAAATAGGTGCAAACACCATTTCTGCGTATCACGCCTCCCCCAACTCAAACAACACACACACACACACACACACACACACACACACACACACACATCTTCCTTATATGGAACACATCTAGTAAAAACATTTTAAAAAAATCTTAGGAATATTTTTAAATCGAAGTTTTGCTTACCTGTCAAGAAGAAACTTGACAAGTTCGTTCTATTGATTGAAACCCAAACATTACATCAAATTCCTCCATTTTGTAAGAAACACTGAGAATGTTCAACTTGTTTTATCCTGTTGTCTGTCTCTGTGTTTTGGTAAGTGTTCGAATTTTACTTATTCTTACTTATTTCATTACTTTATCTCATGAAATTGGGTTTCCATGTAACAATTTTGTGTTTCCATTTGACATACTATTTATACGCAGATATACGAAATTTATAGGCAGACTTTGGCGTGCATATGATATGCAATGGTTAGGTTTAAGGGTGTGGGGTAGGTGCATATTATATGTACGCCAAAACAACCCGATCGCATGAAAGTGCGTATAAATAGTACGCCAAATTAAAATGAAAACTCGTGGTATTGATACGCAAAAATGGACTTTGGCGTGTATATGCTACGCGATGGGTAGGATTAAGGGTTGTGGGGTAGATGCGTATCATATGTATGCGAAAACTGCGTACCATATGCACGCCAACAAATTTCGTATCATATGCACTCAATAATTGCGTATTATATGCACGCCAAACACGTTCGTATCACATGTACTCCAAAGTCCATTTTTGCTTATCAATACCACTAGTTTTTATTTTTATTTGGTGTACTATTTATAAGCATTTTAATGAGACCGGGCTCAAAAAAAAAAAAAAAAAAAAAAAAAAAATCGTGCTATTGATAGCTATGCATTTTCATGAGACCAGGCTCAACTAAACCGAATTTCTTTTTCCATTCCAGCTAAACACCCTCTGCCTCATCCTGCTATCGCAGCCACGCCCCAAACTCTCCCTATTGGCTGCGCGGATGTAAGTTGACACTGACAGGCAGGTGAGACATCCTATTATTGCATTCAGACCGAATATTTTGGACGAATATTTTATAAGCCTTCCACAGAATTATGTGATATAATTATGGACTATTATATTACCATAATAGAGACCTGGTAATTTACTTATACAACAATATATATAGCCTACTGTATATTTTTTCCTACATAGCCAACATGAGAGTACATATTTATGAAGGGGTGGTGTGCAGTGGCTTAATTTTAAACAGAATACTTTAAACAGATTTGTGCCATTCACTTAACATTACATAATGACTTAGATCTCAGTTTGTCTCTTGGTGTGCAATATACTTGGCTGCATGTCCAGAAGCAAATAAATGACCTATCTCACAGTAACATTTGGGGTGAAATGAGTTGACGTGGAAACAGGCAGCCAGGGTTCACTGGAAATATATGGATCTGCCAACAGACTTCTAAGGGCAGACCAAGAGAAATGTTTTCACTGTCGTTGAGCTCATAGGATTTGGTTTGTGTTCGCGCGAAGGCGACGGAGTTCACAGAGCGCTAATTAGTGAAGGAGAGCCGGAGAGCCACACCGTCATTTATCATGCGACCATTCAGGGGCCAACACTAACGAGCTCTGCCAAAAAAAGAGAGAGAGAGAGAGAGAAAAAGAGAAATACCGTCAGATTAATTATTCATTTTGAGGCATGTGTTGCATCGGCATAACCCCCCACCAGCACTCTCTCTCTCTCTTTCTGCCTGCTTGCTCCAGAAGTTTATTTGCAAAGGTAGGCTATGGCCTATACCTCGCATACTTCCTTACTTAATCCACATCGTTTATTGTGCAAATACAATTTAAAAGTTATTATGTAATTAAAATCTTGTTTCACTGCTGGAAACTTCAAAGGACAGTCAGTTTCCGTGGACATAGTTTGCCGCTGATGTAATAATTTCCCTGGGATATTTAAAATAAACACATTAGGCTCCAGGAATTCAAAACTTGTCTTAGGGTATAAGGCATGTGTTCCTTGATTGGCGTGAGTAACGAACGCCACGAAGCGGCTGCTCGGCGAAACGGTTCAAATTCACAGTGTCTGGTGATGGTCGGCAAGAGGCGTCTTCGCCTCCATACAGTGTAAATTATACATAATGGAGCCAAGGCGATGATTGCATATGTTTATTAAGACTATTTCTTCACACCAGTTCTTCCTAGTAGCTTTTCTTCTTCATCGTCTTCATCTTCTCTCTCTCCCGTTCTCTCTTTCTTTGCAGTGCTTGGTGGTCCTGCGATCCGACTGACCTCAGCCATGTGTTTTCACTTTCTCCTCTGATCTCGCCTCCGTGACCAGCGGGGAACGAAATACAAATTGAATAGTAACCATTCACAGACCCGTTCCATCACGCCGACGTTCAGGTCACTTTGTCTTTTCCTTTGAGGAGAGACTACAATAAAAGATAGGCCTAGATGTTGTTTAATTCCTCCTGAGGTACTCCCGCGCTTATTTATTTTACCCTGTCTAGCGCATAGAAAAGTTGCTTTATCTTTAAACGCGTTTAATAGCTTGAGATGGTTGCAGGGTAATTCCACTGATAAAAATCACTTGGGCCGTTTTCCTATTCTCTCAGTAGGCTTATACTACGGATGACCAAGGAGCTTGTTAAATTACCATCACCGAAAACGGATCACGCTGTTCCCGTGAGGTGCTCTTTTATTTGTGCTGTTCTGTGGTGGTTTTTTATTCTTAGTGTCTAGATCTCCCTCGTCCCCGCGCGATCTGTTATGCTGCCGCGCGCTGGACACCGCGCGCTCGCCGGTGGCAGGTTGTGTTTGTTCAGCTTTTATTGAGATGTGGTCTGAAGAAGTTAAAAAGAGCCCCGTTGTTGTTTTTAGGCTGGGTGTTTTCTCTGGAGCGTGTCCACGAGCGGTGTGTTCGCTCTTCACGTTGAAAGGCTTTGCTCGAAGGGAAAAGCCACGGCTTTTTGACTTTGTTAAAAGAGGAAAAATCGCCTCTCTTGGGATGACTGATAATAGTATGCAAAATCGTACTGCATAAAGGCTTGTTTGTTAAAAATGGTCAAAAGGGCCAGAGTCTATAATCAGTCTGCTGATTTTTAATGACTGTTTTTTTTTTTTTTTTTTTTTAATAAGCCATATAATCAACTAGTAGACTAATCTAGAGACTGGGAAAGTCATAAGATTCACTTGAATTTAAATATTTAAATAAGCATGCAAAGTTATTACTATTATTTTTTAAAGTAATTCAGAAGTTTACATTTTCAAATAGCTTGCAGGAAATTTGCATTTTACACTATACAGGCATTCGCAGAATAATCACCTGTTGTTTTCAATAAAGTGTTACGCATTTTCGTATACACTTACACTTTTCTCCACTATTAAATGATTCTTGTAAACTCTGATTCGTTTACTTAGCCTGGATTTCATTGCGGCCGTTTTGCACGGTTTACCTCTATTTGGTTTATTAGCCCTGGAGGTTACCTTGCCAAAACATTGAGACCTGAATACTTTGGCTTTAGGTTTCATGGATCTTCACTCAGCTACTTGAATGTTGCTGAAAGGGGTGTTAGAGTTTATGGTATGCATTTAGAAAGCGTCACGGTTGTCAAGAAGAAATGTCGACTACAAAAGAGAAATGTTAATCAACTAAATATAAATTGAATTTTGAACAAATGTGGGTGCTTTGTATAAAAGTTTGAGCACTCTAGCGTAAAAATCCAGAGGTACAGATACTGAAACAAAATGTATTACAACCATAGGCCTACCCGATCTCCCCTATACGGCCTATATGTGTAATAGTCAAAATTATCATGACGTGGCGTCAAATAAAGCCCTTCCGGGATCATCAGTCAATAACCACAGGAAAAAAAGGCAACTACAGGTCTGTTATCTGTTATGCATTAACAAATATAAATAAACTATAGGCTATATTAACATGGGTTGTTATAGCCTACCCATTGTATAACAACCCATTGATCATTCAACGTGTCAAATACATGTAAAGTCTTATTTTGTCAGAACTTTTTTGTTTTGGTCCCACATCTTTCTTACAAATAGGCTACCCAGTAGCCAATACGCATCAGTGGAGAGCTGCGTCCCGTTGTAAAACCGATATTCTTGTATTTGGTTTTATGTGGCTAACTGTTCTGCGACTCTAGAGTTTGCTTGTTTGATGCCTTAGAGCAATGCAAATCTGCCAAGTCTGTCAATCAGGTCAAAGCGGAGGCGATAATGGTGATGGACATCCGTTATCATAATTTTATATGTAAAATCCTGAGTCTGTCCTGATCCAGCAATAATGAAGCCCAGATGTTTAGGAAAAGGGATGTTTCAATAACATGCCGATTTTAACTCGGTCAGAACTCAGGTGTTTGTTTGTAAACAGCTGTCATCGCGTTTTATGAGACATATAGTCACCTTTATAGCCTTTTTGTTAGTCTGATTTCAGTTTTTGAGGCGTTGCGAATTTAAACAAGCATGCAACAACTCTGTGTTTATTGTTTAGGCTATGTTCGTCAAAATTGTTACAATGAAGTAATATGTTTTTCCAACTATCCACCTTTTTCTTGCCGTAAAAATGGGCGCGGCAATTTGTAAATTATATGGGTCAAGCTTCCGGTCTCATCCGCGTCCAGATATTTTTAGCTGTATAAATCAGTTCGTTTTGCTGCTTGATTTTGAAAATTGGTGCGTCTTAACATATTATTTTAATGTATTATCTTAATTATGATCACACTTGTTTGTAGTGCAAACGGTTTTACCGTTTACTGCAAGTTGCTATTCTTCTGGTTATTTACTATAGCGGCTAATGAACCGGAAGTCTCACCCATAGGCTTACTTCCGCGTTGAAGAAAAAGGTGGATAATCGATCAGCTAAGTAGTTATTTATTTCCAAACGAATTGGATTTTTATTTATTTATTTTTTTGAAGGTAGACTATTAAATACAAAGAATATTTAACGAATATGATAACTTAAAAAATGATAAACCTTTCTCTTATTTAGTGATCTTGGTAATGACATAATCTCAACACAGATTATTTCTTCTTGCAGCAAACATATTCTAACCATTATCACTAATACAAGTATGGACTGTTGCTTTATCATGATGAGATTTCAAGGTTTACCTTTGATTACAAGAAGTCTTAGGTTAATATGTTTGAGAGATTGGAGAGAAAACATTTAATGTCAGAGTAAGCCATTGGGTGGGGTCCAACAGCTGTAAGGCGTTGAATGAGAAAGTGGGGGGACTCTCTCATTTCCAACACGCATTGGTAATGAGCTGTAGCAGAAATTACCCCCATTTGCCTTGGACCCTGAAGTACAAAAGCCGTGGTCATCACAGGTGTCAGGGGAAATTTAGCCTTCAGTCAGTCAGAATAAAAGGTTCATTCTCCTCTTTTAGAATGAATGAACATTTTTTATATTGATTGTTTTGGGGAGCTTGGTGCTTTACAGAAATAATAGGTAATAATTTAAATCAGTCAAAATATCTATGACAAATAAGTCAGTAGCCGCAGTAATAAAATTAAAATAAATTTTTAATTACTGTGCAAATAGTCTCATTACCAAAAACAACTTGAATTAGCATCCAACTCAAACATGATTATCTAATAAGGAATATATTCAGGAGCTCTTCAGTGCTTTGCAGTTTTAATTAAAAGCACAGACTACTGTTGACAGGTTAAGGCACAGACATCTGGTTAGGAATGAGAAAAATGTGTGCGACACATGCTGATTTGCTCCTGTGTTTTAGTGAAGATGAGTCTTTCATCAATTTACGAGGTGCTGAGCATGGGTTCAGTGCTGTTGGTCAGTCGGTCTCCACAACTCTACAACTCTGCTTTGCCAAGCTGTGATTTATAGTGTGAAACAGCAAAGTATTCTCACTGTCATACATTATTCGTTTTAAAATAAACAATTAAGATAAATTCTTAATCTTCAGTCAGCACTGCATTAGTCAGATAGCCAACTTATTAATTGCTGGTTATAATTTGTTTCTTTCATTAATCATTTTCCAAAGAATTAAGCACTAAAGCTGTGCTGACATGATGTCATTACAGCATATATCGCGGGATATGAGATCTCATTCATCATGTCACAGACATTTGTGAATCTGGTCTTTAAATTTCTTTTTTCCTCCATACAATCTTCAAATTGAATCTTCGCCATCCTGTAAAATAGTTTGAAGTTTTCAAGTATGTGCTGACCAGCCGAACAAACTTGCTTTCTTTCAGTAAAACCTCTCTTCATTAAAACCTTTAAGATTGCCACGGCTGGCGGCAGCTGTTTGAAGAGACTTTGCTTACTTTCTGACTGTTCTTTTGTTCTAGATTGTGTTTGTGAAGCAATTATTGTTTATAGTCTTACAGTTTACAGTTTAGATTGGTAATTTTAAAACAATTTTATGATGGGCACTGAACTGCATTTCACCTGAGGAAATACTTTGAGCAACCGCAGCTCCATTGTTTAGAGTGAAGCCAAGACCATCAAAGACCAGCTTCTCCCATTACGGAAACCAGCAGGGTTCCTTTATGAACAACTGGAAATCCCCAGAGAAGTAAAAAGTCAGAGCTGAGAGGTGAGGTGGAGTCAGCATCTGTAAAAAACCTGGATTGTTTTCACTGTATTACACTGTTTCCATGTAGCATTCAGCATGGTCCCTGTCAGTGCATCATTACATATTTCTCAGTGGCTTTATTACTTTTAAATTACATTAAGCAGCACAACTGTTTTCAACGCTGATAATGGAAAAATGCGTTGCGCTACGGGTGTCCCGAGCTCAAATCCCGACTCGAGGACCTTTCCTGATCCTGCCCCCCTATCTCTCTCTCACTTTGTTTCCTGTCAGTTCTGATCTGTTCTACTGTAATAAAGGCAAAAATAAATCTTTTTTTTCTTTCTTTTTTTTAAAGAATGATTTCTGAAAGATCATGTGACATTGACAGCGAGCATAATGGCTTCTGAAAAATTAGCATTGCCATCACAGGAATAAATTACAGTTTGAAATATGTGACCCTGGACCACAAAACCAGTCTTAAGTGTCAACTTTTCAAAATTGAGATTTATACATCATCTGAAAGCTGAATAAATAAGCTTTCCATTGATGTATGGTTTGTTAGGATAGGACAATATTTGGCCGAGATACAACTGTTTGAATATCTGGAATCTGAGGGTGCAAAAAAAATCAAAATACTGAGAAAATCGCCTTTAAAGTTGTCCAAATGAAGTTCTTAGCAATGCATACTACTAATCAAAAACGAAGTTTTGATATATTTATGGTAAGAAATTTACAAAATATCTTCATGGAACATGATCTTTACTTAATATCCTAATGATTTTTGGCATAAAAAAAAAATCGATAATTTTGACCCATACAATGTATATTTGGGTATTGCTACAAATATACCCCAGCGACTTAAGAGTGGTTTTGTGGTCCAGGGTCACATATGTTAAAATAGAAAACAGTTATTTTATATTTGAATACTATTTCGCAATATTACTATTTTTCTGTTTTTTTGGTCAAATAAATTCAGCCTTTAGTGAAGAAATGATCTTACTCCCCAAGCATTTGAACGGTAGTGTACGTACTGTATATTAAGGTAAAAGATAAAGAGCGTAGGCCTGGTTAGCCTAGAAAGCCTAAAGATAACCAGAAAGTACCCAAAGGTGTCTTTCTTTCTCTTTTTAATGTGACACAGACAGTAACTGAACTGGGTCACCTGGCCAGCCACGGCCGATCTGCCTGTGATCATTTTATTTTATCTTGACTCATGTTAAAGCTCAGTTCCTCCTTTACAACTGCTTTGACTTTATGAATCATTGCATATCAAACCCACACACACACCTAAACAGATAGTTCATAAAAAAGATAAGAGAAACAAAAATCTGATGAATCTTATATCCTGGAAAATCTGCCATGCAGAACAAAGGGATGAATCTACTAAACTTGTTTGATTTATTTGCCTATTTGAGCTGCTATAAAAATGACATACAGTAAGTTGTCACAGAGCCAGTATCTGTTATTTTCTTCCTGTTAATTTTGGATGTGTCTATATGACAGCAAATACCTTTTTCGTTTGTGACAGTGATAATCTACTTGTTTTTCCTTCCTTCACTCTCCCCATCCCACCTCACAATTCACACTTGACAATCTGTATATGAGTTCAAATATATGCGAAAAGAAGATAGAAGGGAAGAGAGAATGAGAAGGTGTGCATGTGTGAGAGAGAACAGACATGCTCTTTCAAAGCAATGTAAATGTAACCCAAGCCGCAGTCTAGGCTGACTAAACACTCTGAGCCCAGGTGGCTAATGGGAGACCAGGATGACCAAATGACCACCACCATAGTGGATCCATTCTGATGCCTCTCTCTCTCTCTCTCTCTCTCACTCCCAGTGACTCCTGCTCACTCTCTCTCCTTTTCTCTCGATCTCTCCATCTGCTACGTATTACACCCGTCAGCTCTTCTGTTTGTCCAGGCAAGACTCGGATGGGTGGTCTTCAGATAACAGAACGCCAGGGGCCTCCCGTGTCACCAAATTACCCAGACCTCTATGTTTTTCCTTTACTCCTTTCAAAAACACGCAGGGCTTTGCTGTAAGGGCTAGAGTGGACAGCAGACACACACTCATCATCA
>JAFVLL020018696.1:0-17840 GCA_021397915.2 Tor tambroides | reverse complement strand
CTTTTTTTTTTTTTTTTTAAAAAAAAAAAAAAAAAAAAAGTAAATTAACAACTCATTTTCAGGTTTTGGCTTCAGAAATGTCATCCCCACTGCTGTCAGCAAACACAACAGAAACACGAGGGTAAATTGAAGTTAAGTGAGGCGACCCATACTCAGAATTTGTGCTACGCAACACACGTACACACGCTCAAAGGTCTAACCTCAGTCGTGGTATTGAAGGTGGAGAGAGTATTGGTTATTCACTCCCCCCACCGACAATTCCTGTCAGACCTGAGACTTGAACCCACAACCTTCAGGTTACAAGTCCAACTCTCTATCCATTAGGCCACGACTGCCAGTATAACAGTAGGTTTATTGAAGATGGTGGCAGGATAAGGCAAGACACCAGTGAGCGGGGAAGTATCTTGGTAGCAGATAGAGTTTGGTGGCTTAGCTAGGTGGATTCATGTGTCCTTCCTTTCTTCCAGGTGGGATGGCAGGAGCAGAGGATCGTTGGAGCACCAGATAACACGGAGTAGATCGCTGGAGAACTTGTGGGTAAGTAACCAGAGACTTAGGTAAGTAACACATAGCAACTGCAAGACCAGACAATGCAACAGCGGGGACAGTGCAAGGATATAGGGACCTTGATTGGTGGTGACAGGTGACGAGGATCCACTGATAAATGTCAGGTGTGGGTGATTGACAAGGGAGTGCAGGTGAGTGGCAAGAGGGATGCTGGGAAACGCAGTGCAGAGACGGCTTAATTGGTGACTGTGACAGCAGCACTATTGTGAATACTATTGTTCATTTTGGTAACACTTTAGACATTCTACTACCAGTAAGTAACTTTGCATCTACATGTCAACTAGCTGTCATTAAGAGTATTAGTAGACTGTCTGCTTAATATCTTCTAACATTTTATTTTGACGGGTCCACAACATACATACTGACTATGAGAAACTTTGCAACTATATGTAAACTTATTCTACTAACCCTAAACCTAACCTAACAGTCTACTCTGAGAGTTAGTAGACATGTAGTTGCAAATTAATGAGAATTAGTTTATATGTAGTTGCAAAGTTATTTATAGTTAGTAGAATGTATAAAGTAGACTATCAAAATAAAGTGTAACGTTAATTTTGAATTTTTTTTACTTTTAATTTTTTTTGAGCTCTTAATTTTTAACCAAAATATAACTCCATCTTCTGGTGACGTTCGCAGGACTTCTCCAGTCATTTAGTCTACTTAACCCTTATTTTGTCACATTCAGATTTACCCCTATCCATTCAACAACCAATGGTTAAACCAAAGTCACAACTCTACATTTTTTCGTTTTTGATAATCTGTTTCACCCAGATATGTTACAATACAGAAATAACGATCAGTCGCTACTTTATTTACATCACAACTTTACAACTTTGTCAAGGAGTAAGTCTTACCCTCAGGGCCCACGACAGAAACAATGAGGCGAATTATGTCCACGTTTCCTCCAGCTGAAGCATAGTGTAGCGGACTAGCTCCATTCTCATCCCTGAAGCTTAGCTGTTCTGGACTTTTCCGGCTCCGGTGGTCGATGGCAGAGGCCCTCCCTTTGAAAGCCAACTGGCAAGAGGAATAGATTATGTTAGCGTCTTACCAAGGAAAGGCAAAGCACAATGTAATATAAGTCAGATTCTGTTCAACCAATTGCTATTGTACTGGATCATCTTTCGTAAATATTTATACCCCCCTCCACCCCCAGCTCTCCAAAACACATACAGTGTATAAGAGAAACAATACCCACCTCAAACACATCTGCAGAATCCAAGTCTGTGTCCTCCTCGTTTATCACACATTTGTAGAAGCTGTTTTGCCTCACAAACTCCTTTCCAAACTGCATTTGGTGAGCTTAGTGAGGATATTCTGTAAAGACAAGTCAGTAGTTGATATTAATAACATCCTCAGAATGGCATTGATTGTGTTTGCTTTAACGGCTGCTTTTGTTGAGGCTCAAGGTTGAACTGAAAGCAGGTGATTGGACTTGCACAAAATAACCTCGCCACAAGGTGAAATTGACAGCGATGCCAGCCTGTCATGCAAATTCTCAGAGGCAGTGAGTGTGAGTAAAGCATTATAGCAATAAAGCCATTGTATTGGATGGAGAAGCTTTAAAAGAGCCTCTCACAGATATTAGTGTAAGTCTAACAGAGAAAAGTATGAATCTATACAAGAAGTAATATTTTTGTGGCATATCGCCTGAGGTGTTCAAGCCATTTGGCACACATAATATGCATAAAACAAAACAATGACGCCTCCACTTCAGTGAATATGTCTGCTTAAAATGATGACTGGCTTCTTTATTGAGGGCGAAATTACTTTTTGAAAGTGTGAGTCGAGATTCATTAGTTCTTTTGTCCTTTTTTGAGTTTTTACTATGGTGCATAGACTACTCTCACATTATTAAGCTTGAATATCCACATTGTCCTGCTTTAAACTAGCATGACCACTGAATATATTAAATTTAGATTCAAAGTTATAGATTGTGAGGAAGAACTGAACTTAATTCAGACTATTCGACCTACTGGAAGTGCAACAGAATATATCTGTTTTTGCTGTGTTGTATTACAATCGAGCAACCCATTTGTAAATTTTGATGTTTCTTCACAAGCTACTGTACAACACTGAAGCTAATGCAAAAACTTTTAAAATATATAACTATAGATTATATACTTTATTTTTCCTATCAGAATATGTATCTGATATAAACACATAAAACAAATACTTAATACAAATAAAACTTTAAAACAACCAACTTAATATACAGTAACTGTGTCAAAAACGTAAGTGTTTTGGTTTTTAGTTCATGCGTTAGTTTTGCGGTCATCAAGTCGGTAAAATTTTTTAATGTTTTGTAAGAAGTATCTTATGCTCATGAAGGATGCATATATTTGACTAAAATACAGTAAAATCAGTAATATTGTATAATATTATTACTATATATATATATATATATATATATTAGCAGTCATTACTCCAGTCTTCAGTGTCACACAGTCCTTCAGAAATCAATCTAATATGTTGATTTGATGCTCAAGAAACATTTCTTATTATCAATGTTGAAAACAGTTACTGCTTAATGTTGTTTTTTTTGTTTTTGTTTTTGTTTTTTTGTGGAAACCAGCATTTCAGGATTCTTTGATGAACAGAAAGTTCAAAAGAAAAGCATTTATTTTTAATAGAAATATTTTGTAACCTTATAGATGTCTTTACTGTCACTTCTGATCAATCTAATGATGAACAAAAAGTATTAATTTATTTCAAAAAAATCTTACTGACCCCATTGTAAATATAATCAATATAACAATTATTTTTGCTATCAGAGTAGTATTTAGCTATACAAAACAAACACAGAAAAATAGAAGATACATTCACACTAAAATTCAAAATTAACTATTACAACTAGATAAAAACAACTTTATATACATTAATATAACATTCGTTTTGTTCAATCAAATGCTCTGTAGAGCACAAACTGTCCCTCTTTTGAATACCACCTATTTTTGCTTAGCAAATATTAGGTCATGGCTCATGGCCATGATGTAAACTAAAGGCTTTTGGATATTTATTTATTTATTTATTTATTAACAGGTTCATGGAAATGAACAATCCAAAAAAGCTGATTTACTACAATGATTTTCTATATGAGAGTAATCATGAAAGTTAGCAATTCGTAACAAAGTTAAGATGAAAAATTGAATATGTTGTCATGTTGTACATTTACGACAGCATCCACATGTTTTTAAATTCAGATTGAAGCAATGTAGTCTTCATCTTTGTGTTCTTGGAAAACTGTCCAATTTGGGAACTTTGTAATAGAAAATCTCATTTCAATTCAAATGCATTGTATCCTCTGTCAGATAAGTGCACTAATTGATGGATTTCCGTCTGTGTAATTTGCAGCAGACACACTGTATACAGGAAGTCTTTTTATTTTCAAGATGAAGCACTAAAGATGGTTGCCAAGCAGTGAGCAAACACTGTTAAATGAGACAGACCCGGGCTGCTATAAACGCAGCAGTCTGTTCCTGGAATATGGCCCGTCGCACAGGTGTGCAGAGATGCAGATTGTTTTCTTTTGTTTTTGTTGTCATCAAATCACTTTTTAAAGTCTTCTAACAATTCACAACATATAATAGAGGAGAAAATACACATTGTAGTTCTGCCAAATTTGCTCATTATCCATAATGTGATTATCGGTAGTCTTCATTTCATCAAGCATGCAAGCTATGCCTCTGTTAACACTGACCTCAACAGTAGATTTGTTATTAAAAACTCGTCAAAGTATAAACAACAGTAAAACGTCATAATAAATAGATACATTTCTACAAAAAAATAATAATAAAACCTTTTATTATTCACAATAGTCACTTGAAAAATGAAAAACAAAACACAAGTGAAATTAGCCAAATGTTTTATCAAAAATATACATTTAGCTTAAAATCCGTATCAAATCATACAGCACCAGGCTGTACTAAAATAGAATATAAAGGTTTATAATGGCACATTTCGTAATTGTAACTGAACAAATATTAATCATATATCATAATATCTCTGTTCTGTACCACATGCATCACAAACTACATATTAAAATGGTTGTTTATTAGATGCCATAAAGAAAAGGAACTCTTTCCTACCTAGATGATGTGTCTGCTGAGCAGTTGAGCGCTGTGGTCTTGCTCTCTCTCAGTATGAAGTGAGTTATATACTGTGTTGGTTGAAGGAGATCCAGTTACAGTGGCTCTCACTCAGAGGTAATGTCATCTGATGCAATCATTAAAGGCCATGCTAATTTGACATGAGACGTTATCACTTCAAATGCTGATGGTAAATGTAAAAGTACACGTCTGGACAATGGCCTGTGGTTTCATATGTTGCATTACTTCCCAGAACTGAAAAAAAGGATTTTTGAACAAAGGAAAAACTGCACTTTCTTGTGGCTTCTCATGTAGACTGAAGTCTTGAAAATATGGATTGTTGGTTTGTCTTTGGTTAAACCCTTGCATTATTTAAAAGGTAAAATTAGAAAAGTTGTACAAATAATATTGAAGGATGATAACTTTTTGATGAGTTTTTCCTCTATTGTTTGTAGCTTTCACATATTAAAATTACTAGGTTATAGAACATAGTAAATAGAATAGAATATAATCTAATTGAAGTATTATAATAATATAATACTTATTAAGTATTTATATCTATTTGGTTTTATATAAATAATCATATTGTCATATGCAATACATATTTAATATGTAAGTGTATATTTAATTAACATACGTACTGTATCTGAATTACAGTCCCATGACAGCTCTAAAATGAAAAATAGATATTAAAACTTGCCAATAAATATATAAGAAACAGTACAACATAATAATAAGTTATAAAATAAACAAATAAATAAATAAATAAACTAACTTCCTCGTCGCTGTTAGCTTTTGCTTGTTAAAATTATTAGCTTATAGAATAGAAAAGATGATAAATATAATATAAAAGTATTATAGTAATATAATATTATGCACTGTATACAAATAATCATTTGTTCATGTTTAATTCATATGTAAATATATATATTCACATTCCCTAGAAACAGGATAAATCTGTTAATTGTGAATGCAGAATTGTGAAAATCTGTTAAAAAGTATGAACATGGATCAATAAGATTTAATTAGTTAAAATGTATGAGATATAATAAATTAGATTTATTGATGAGAGATACATAAACCTGGTTATTGTGTATTTAAAAAGTATTTAGTATATTACTACTATTACAAACAAAGTAAATCGCATTCTTATTTGTTTCATAAATGTATGACTGACAAATATGCATTATTAAGTTTTATGCATGGAAATTTTATATATAATTTAAATAGATAAACCATACATATTTTCTGAGTAGTTTTTTAAATATGCCTCACTGTACAAAAAAGAATACACATTGTATTTAATAACTCACAAAATACTACACAAAAAGGATGCTTTGAAAATGAATTATGTTCTGACAGCTCTAAAATGAATGTTGACCCTGCTTTGACACTTAACAAAAGGATTCTCACATTGTAAAGCTCACGTTCAAAAAATCTGCCCTTAATATTAATCATATTTTTGAGGCTTGTCCTCAAACTGTCCGCCCTTTGTCCCTTGAACCTCCTAACACGACCGTGCGTGATCTGATAAAGCTCACACTCCAATCTGTCTCTAAGGTAAATCCCCTTGATATTTTATCTCAAAGCAGTCCTTTGCTACAAGATCAAATCAAGCTGGACTCAGCTGGACTCCCCAGGCCGTCGATCGCGTGGATTATACAATATTCATTTGGGAAAGGAAAGGCTGGAATTAAAAGTGGGCATACTGTTTATGAAGAAGGATTATTTGATAAAATACATCATTAACTAGGGATTATTGCGTATCATGGGGGATATCAAGAATTACCGTATTCTCTCTGTGGATGTGGTGTGCTTGTTTACTACCTGCCTCCTACGATTTCAACAGCTGAAGTTATATATTTCAAAATTCATGACTGTTTTGCATAATACACCACAAGCGTTGGTCGCAAGTGTCAGGAAACTAGGTAATCAACATGAGCAGTTTGTAAAACTCATCTGCAACTTTCATTGCATTGATAGTCCATGAAATACTCTCGAGTGGGCAGAAATATTTATGAGGTTTGTGCAAGTGAGTTTTGAGCAGCTGCCCCTACTTTATGATTATTTATAAACATAAGAGAGAAAGCTAAACACAGAGGCATACTCATCATGCTCGTGTTTTTTTACCATGTCAGATAAGGACAAACAGATTGTCCCGTATCCATCCATTCCACTTCAAGTCCATTCAAATGTTTGTATCTCATTTATCATTTAAAATGAGAGATTGTGATTGCTATAATAAACAGCACGCAACCATTGCCCATCACAGGAGAATTGCTTTCCTTTGAAACATAGTTTAAGACTGAATCTTCAATTGTGGTTGATATCCATAACTGATTTTTCTTGCAATTCTATATTCATATAGACTATATTATGCACCCTAAATACACAAACCTAATGTGTTATGCATATTTAATATTAATAACCTAATATATTATGAATTAATTAAATTAAAATTATTTTCCATATGGAAAAATTAGAGCTTGTTTGGAAAGATGCACTATATTCCTGTAAGGAGAAAAAAAAATTATTTGATTTCAAATGTGATTTCCACTGCATTTTAAATTATGTGTTAATAACATCCTATGGGATTTATATAAAATTTCTGAATCGGTTCTCTTCCTAATTCTAAATTCATATCTAATTCATTATCCCAAATACATAAACATAATAAATTTGTTATGAATAACTAATATTTAATATTATATACTAATAAATATTAATTCATATTTTAATGTTTTTTGTATTTTAAAAAGTAACCGTTTTTATATAGAAAATTTTGAACGGATGGATGGATGGATTTTTTATAATGCTTTAAGTTTTAAATATTAACAGTTGCATATTAAAATGGTATGGCAAAGGGTGAAAAGAATGCAATCTATACACTAAATAACATTTGAAAATTAGCAAAAAAAATTAAGAACGAAAGAAAGAAGTTGTCCGTTTTAATTAAAAAAACAACCCTTGGTATCCATAGTGTCCCATGTTAGAGACTCTGTTTCAGAGGTTCTTATTAGTTTAGCTGGTGTGTATTAAATATCTGTTCAGTTTTCTGGAAACACCTGTCATGACCATGTGGAAACTCATGCCTGCATGTTTGCCTTCCCCAAGGTCATATTTCAGTAATTTCCTGACAGTTTAATTACTCTACATTAGTATCCTCACCACAAAGCAAATAAAATCACAATGAACAGCATAAAAAGGTGCAACGTTCCTTTCATAAAGATCCACATGATAAGCACTATCCTGGAAGTCCAATTTTCCTAATGACAATTAAACATACCATTTTTCCCAACCTCCCATCTCACAGGCTTTAAATATCACTCATGTTCTGATAAATGTTCCCAGTTGTCCTTACTGACCCATAGCATATTACTAAGTGCCTTTATACTGTAATAGGCCAGTTGGACTGCATGTAATGCTTTTCACAGAACAATGAAACACGATCTTAACTCATGTAGAGATTGTCATGGGCAAACTCCTCCACAACCCCCAAATGTCTTTGAAACTACTTTTTAAAAGACTCAGGAACTGAGCATTATCAGCTTTATATCTACATAATTGTGAATCCTGGGAGAGCAGAGAGCACTCTGAACAAAGTTTTTTGCTAGTAGTTTGCTAGTACATTGACACTGATGTCCCAAATGGACGGGTGATTATGTTAATAATCTGCATTTGCTGTACTTATGGAAATCAACACTACGAAGTATTTCATACCTGCAGTGAGCTATGTTAGATTTACCATCAAACTGCTTGCATCCACATATATTATGCATACTTGTCTTGAAGAATTCATAAAAATATAATTTTGTGTCATTAACTTTAAAGCTAACACACTCTGTACTTTAAGTTCAAGACGTTCCAGAATTATGCCTCTTGGCTCAATGTCTGATCCTTGACTTTATAAAACCAGATTGAGATTAGAAACCCTTTGACCTGATCACGACACTGGTTCTTATAATTAGCTGAGCCACATTCAAAGCGGTTGTAAAACACTGTATAAACACACACCTGTGACCTCATTACATCAGCATAACTGCACCACTGCGTCTGTGTGTTGTTTGGCAACCATTCTTCTAACCATTGTTAAAGAACGACATTGCTTGGTGGAAGAATTATTATTTGTTATTATCAATAAATGATTACATTTTTGTTGCTGTGTGTTTATTTTATGAAACCTTGCCTGGTATATAGACACACAACGTTCTGCCTAACAACGGCTCTTAATGATTTTAAATGACCGTAAATAACTATACAAATAACTATGATGACTATACAAATAACCATAAAGATATAGTTCTAAAAGTCGTTCTCAATATTAAAGAATAGCAGAGTACACACCATAGCTATAACGATAAAGGCACAAAGAAACGATATTGTTGGAATCACTTTCAGAACTGTTTTTTCCAGATGAAGAATGATACAAACATTAACACCCAATCAGAATCAATCCTGCTATAATGAGCTTGAGAATTTAAAGTGGCAGACGCGCAAGCGCTTAGAATTAAAAGATAATATCATGTAGCGCAGTTTATAGTAATATCTATAGTAATTTAATTATTTTATAGTCAATTCATTGTAGTAAATCGATTCATTCTAACTGCTGGTGAGGACGCTAATATAGTTATCTTTATAGTTATCATTCTTGGTGTGAACGGACCTTAGGTTAGAATGAATCGATTTACTACAATGAATTGACTATAAAATAATTAAATTACCATAGACATTACTATAAATTGCGCTACATTGCTGCCTGTTAAAGTAGTTCATTACTGTAAATGCTACTACTGTCAACTTACTGAGAAATGTAGTTAGGTTAGTGCCTCCACTTTTAGTTAGTTACTCCAATAATAGTATTGTTAAAGCAGTTACTGCATAATAGTATTATTATGTTTATATCGCAATAGGTATTGCAATATTTTACATTGCAAAATATAATAAAGTCAGGATTGTGAGATGTCACAATATAATGTAAAATTGCAAGATATAAACTCTCAATTCAGAGAAAAATGGCTGAATTGTTAAACATGAACTCCCAATTGCGAGGAAAGAAATGTCAGAATTTTGAGATTAAAAAAAAGTCGCAATTACCTTTGTTATTTGTGGCATTAAAAAAAACCCACAGGATTGAGTTATGTAAACTCAGAATTCTGAGAAAACAAAGTCTGAATTGCAAGATAGAAACTGGATAAGGTGTTTATACAACATCATTTTCAACAAAAACTGAAAACTTTTTATGCATTTTGGCCATTCACTTACAGCACACATCAACAGCGGCTTGGGGGTCTGGAAATGCAAACTTTTGAAAACGTGTTTCAAAGTGCACGTTTTTGAAAACCATACCGCTATCGTCTCTATGTAAACTATGAAAACAGGAATTTGTGGAAAGGTGACATCATGCACGTGTATTTTCGTGTTCAGTCTATAGGAATGTGTCTGTCCTCATGCGTGTAGTGTTACTTTACCAAGTGACATCGCCAACTACTGGCCCGACATGGAAAATACAGAATTTTATTAGTTTTTGCAGATCTGCGTGAATGGGGATCGTTATAACAACACTGTCGCCTGTGCATGAAATTTTTCAACAATGCAAAGGAAAAACGTTTCCGTACAATCACTGACATGTAAACGTACCCTCAGAATTATTAGATGTAAACTCAGATGTCAGGTTTCATCCATGTTTTCCTTTGTTTTGCATTGGTTTGAGTATTTCCTAGTTGATTGCCATGGTTTTTAGTTTGTCAGTGCATACAGTATATTCCTTTGTTTGTTTCAGCTGATTTTCTGTTCTTATTGCTACTAGTTGGTTTACTACTTGTTATATCATTGCTGTACTCCCATGCTCCTACATTTGTTTAATTTTGTTTTGTTTATTAAATATACTGCTATAATTAGATCTTGTCTCTACTACTCCTTGTCCCTGCAACCAGCAACGTGACATTGGAACTGCAAGATATAAAAAAAAGTCAGAATTGCGAGTTTAATTCTTTTTTTTTTCAGAATGAACCTCCATTACATTGAGGAAATGAGCTTCCCTATTTTTTTTTTTTACCCGCAAATGTGGAAAAGTGATCGGGAGTTACAAGCATTAAGTATTATATATAAACATGCACGTATGAAATAAACCGATGAGGATGGAACAACAAAAAGTGTAATAAATACAGAGCAGTCAATTAAAACTTCTGAGGAAACTGTATCTTATTCTTATTGAGCCAGGCTGGCACATAACTTAATAAACAGAATGAGTCAGATTATAAGGGACAGGATTGTGAGAACAGGAAAAAAACTCCATTTATATTTATATTTTTTTAATTTAGCAGAACCTTTTATCCGAAGCGTCCTACAAGAGAGGAATAATAAGAGTGATGTACCATAAAAGGATATAATAACATTACAAGTCAATTAAATCTGTTCCTACCAGTGAAGTATTGGTCTAATGCACCAATCTGAAAAAGACAAATAACTTAAAGTCAAAGATGTGTTGGTTGCTTACTCATACTTACTTAAATAAGATGGTGACATCACACAAAAGTGATGCTCTATCATCTCAAATGGGTTTCATTGTGGTCTCCTCTGGTTGGTGTAAACTTTTGTATAGCCCGCCGGTGCTTATTTTACTATGTAATACTTCTAGTCATATTATATTACATGGCCAATGATCATGCAGAAGATGTACATGTAATGACTGATCTCATTTGAGTATTCAAAATCTAATTCAAATGGTCTGAAAACTCGAAATACACCAATGTTGTGTGACTATTACTCTATTTGGGCTACATTCTGAGGTCATAGTTCATATTAGTACATTTTATCTGACTGATTAGCAACTGCAAAGCTCATTTGTATATACAGTAAAATGTATCTGAGCATGATTTTTCACCTGAAGTTCTGAATGAAAATGTAATACATATATACACTGAACAAAATTATGAACGCAACACTTTTGTTTTTGCCCCCATTTTTCATGAGCTGAACTCAAAGATCTAAGACTTTTTCTATGTAGACAAAAGGCCTATTTCTCTCAAATATTGTTAACAAATCTGTCTAAATCTGTGTTAGTGAGCACTTCTCCTTTGCCGAGATAATCCATCCACCTCACAGGTGTGGCATATCAAGATGCTGATTAGACAGCAAGATTTTTGCACAGGTGTGCCTTAGGCGGTCAACAATAAAAGGCCACTCTAAAATGTGCAGTTTTACTGTATTGGGGGGGTCCGAAAACCAGTCAGTATCTGGTGTGACCACCATTTGCCTCACGCAGTGCAACACATCTCTTTCGCATAGAGTTGATCAGGTTGTTGATTGTGGCCTGTGTAATGTTGGTCCACTCCTCTTCAATGGCTGTGCAAAGTTGCTGGATATTGGCATGAACTGGAACACGATGTTGTATACGGCAATCCAGAGCATCCCAAACATGCTCAATGGGTGACATGTCCGGTGAGTATGCTGGCCATGCAAGAACTGGGATGTTTTCAGCTTCCAGGAATTGTGTATAGATCCTTGCAACATGGGGCCGTGCATTATCATGCTGCAACATGAGGTGATGGTCATGGATGAATGGCACAACAATGGGCCTCAGGATCTCGTCACGGTATCTCTATGCATTCAAAATGCCATCAATAAAATGCACCTTGTGTTCGTTGTCCATAACATACACCTGCCCATACCATAACCCCACCGCCACCATGGGCCACTCGATCCACAACGCTGACATCAGCAAACCGCTCACCCACATGACGCCATACAGGCTGTCTGCCATCTGCCCTGTACAGTGAAAACCGGGATTCATCCATGAAGTGAACACCTCTCCAAAGTGCCAGACGCCATCGAATGTGAGCATTTGCTCACTCAAGTCGGTTAGGACGACGGACTGCATTCAGGTCGAGACCCCGATGAGGATGACGAGTATGCAGATGAGCTTCCCTGAGACGGTTTCTGACAGTTTGTGCAGAAATTCTTTGGTTATGCAAACCAATTGTTGCAACAGCTGTCCGGGTGGCTGGTCTCGGATGATCTTGGAGGTGAAGATGCTGGATGTGGAGGTCCTGGGCTGGTGTGGTTACACGTGGTCTGCGGTTGTGAGGCCGGTTGGATGAACTGCCAAATTCTCTGAAACGCCTTTGGAGACGGCTTATGGTAGAGAAATGAACATTCAATTCACGGGCAACAGCTCTGGTGGACATTCCTGCAGTCAGCATGCCAATTGCACGCTCCCTCAAAACTTGCAACATCTAAAATTGATAAAATTGAGTGGCCTTTTATTGTGGCCAGCCTAAGGCACACCTGTGCAATAATCATGCTGTCTAATCAGCATCTTGATATGCCACACCTGTGAGGTGGATGCATTATCTTGGCAAAGGAGAAGTGCTCACTAACACAGATTTAGACAAATTTGTGAACAATATTTGAGAGAAATAGGCCTTTTGTGTACATAGAAAAGGTCTTAGATCTTTGAGTTCAGCTCATGAAAAATGGGGGCAAAAACAAAAGTGTTGCATTTATAATTTTGTTCAGTGTACATATATTTAGAGGATCTCTACATAATATTAATTACATACATTAATAATAATAATAATAATAATTATTATTATTATTATTCTTTTTTTAAATAATACTTCAGATTTCAGTAATTCAACAAAAACATCCATTGACTGGAAACTACTGTAGAAACAACAATGTTAATAGCTGAGATACCAAGATCACAATAGTTGGAATGGTAATAAAATTCTGCTGCCTAATATTGTGCTGCCAAAACAGCTTTGATGCATCGACGAATGGGCTCCAAAAGACCTCTGAATGAGTAGGTCTCTACAGCAGATCCTTTGAAGGGGTTATGACATGAGAAATCAAATTTGACTTGATCTTTTGGCATATAAGGTGTCTTTGTACCATTAAAACAACCTGCAAATTTCATAGCTTAAAACATCCTCCTTATTATAACAAAAGCATTTGTGACCCTGGACCACAAAACCAGTCATAAGTGTCAATTTTTCAAAATTGAGATTTATATATCATCTGAAAGCTGAATAAATAAGCTTTCCATTGATGTACGGTTTGTTAGGATAGGACAATATTTGGTCGAGATACAACTATTTGAAAATCTGGAATCTGAGGGTGCAAAAAAAATCTAAATATTGAGAAAATCGCCTTTAAAGTTGTCCAAATGAAGTACTTAGCAATGCATATTACTAATCAAAAATTAAGTTTTAATATATTTATGGTAGGAGGTGCCAGATGACATCACAGGGGCACAAATATTTGCATAAACACTGCCTCCAGAGTAGGGGAAAGAGAAGTGGTGTATGGCCAGGTATGGTGACCCATACTCGGAATTTGTGCTCTGCATTTAAACCATCCAAGTGCATGCACACAGTAGTGAACACACACCCGGAGCAGTGGGCAACCAATGCTGCGGCGCCCGGGGAGCAGTTGGGGGTTCGGTGCCTTGCTCAAGGGTCTCACCTCAGTCGTGGTATTGAGGGTGGAGAGAGTGCTGGTTATTCACTCCCCCCACCTACAATCCCTGCCGGACCTGAGACTCGAACCCACAAGCTTCGGCTTACAAGTCCAACTCTCTATCCATTAGGCCACGACTGCCCTAAAGACTGTAAGACTGGATGTAAGACTGGATGTAAATAGTCATCCTCTCACCATAGGCCCCAGTCGCTGCCGTTGTCGCTTAACGGCTTGAATGCGTGTGTCGTGCCGCGTCAAAAGCAAATGGAAATTTCCATCACTGCCGCTATCTTGTCTACACTGGATACAGTATACAGATGCGTGTTTGCTTCGGATACAGTCATAACGCTTGAGTCTGTCGTCAATAGGACAAGTGGAGTGAAAGAACGCTCGCTTTAAAGAGTTTGGTTTAAACAGAACTAGATCTAACCGGAACTAGATCTGACTGCAGCTACATCACAAATCATAAGTAAATAATTTCATAATGCTTTGTCTGGAAATTACCGTTTTATTTTGATTATGTTGTCAAAACACTCACATGCAATAGCGAGGGGGGGTTGATACTGTTTCCTATGCAATGACATTAGCCAATCATAAAAGGACACGCCCCTTAAAAACACATAATTTTAGACTGAGGGTCATAATGAGGGTTGAAAATAATAATTTTTCCATTTTTATTTGTTTTTTTTTCTGCAAAAAACTCTATTAACATTATAACCTCAAGGAACATCCATGTCATGACCCCTTTAAATCCTGCAAGTTGTGAGGTGGGGCCTCCATGGATCAGATTTGTTGGTCCAGCATATCCAGCAGATGCTCAGTTGGATTAGGATCTGGGGAATTTGAAGGCCAAGGCAACACCTTGATCTATTTATCATGTCCAATGATTTTTGCAGTGTGACAAGGTGCATTATCCTGCTGAAAAAGATCACTGCTTTCAGAAAACACCATTGCCATGAAGGGATGTACGTGATCTGCAACAATCATTCAGGTAGGTGGGCCAAAGTAACATCTGCATGAAAGCCAGGAACAAGGGTTTCCCAGGAGAACATTGCCCAGAGCATAACACTACCTCCACTGGCCTGCCTTCTTCACATAGTGCATGCTTCTACCATCTCTTCCTCAGGTAAACAATGCACACACGGCCATCCACCTGATCTAAAAGAAAACGTAATTCATCAGACCAGGCAACCTTCTCCATTGCTTCATTCTGACTCTCACGTATCCATTGTTGGTGCTTTCAGCAGTGGACAGGGTCCATCATGGATCCAAATGCATCAAATTGTGTTCTGACACCTTTCTGTCATACCCAGAATTACGTTTTTCAGAAATTTGAGCTTTGTATGGTTAGACCAGATGGGCTAGCCATGGTTCCCCACATGCGTCATTGAGCCTTGGGTGCCCATGACCATGCTATTTACTTCACCTGTCAGTGGTTTTAACGTTGTGGCTGATCAGACTCAAGATGCAAATGCTGTATTCTCTATACAATGCATATTTTTCAGCTTCTTCTGGCTGGTTTGTACCATACCTATCTAAATAAACCAATGAATAAATAAATAAATAAATGTAAGGTGTTCTAGTGGTACTAATTTCATTTTTGGCTTTTTTCCAGCTCTTCACATAAAAAGCCTTATCAGTCCACAGCAAGAGGATGCTCTTCCTTTCTACAAAGGTCAGTCCGTTATCTGGCTGCTGGGTAGGCCTTAATATTAATGATATGAGAATATCTGACATTTTTACTCAGTTTACATGGACATTAATAGTCAGTTTGAGTCCTGCATGTAAGACATTAAGGAGAAAAGGAAGATTTAAAAGTATAGTATGTCTATGGTAAGATGTGTAATGGGTAGCTTTTGTACAATTATGGACTTGTTTTAGCATATTTCCAATACCTATATTCTCCATGTGTATCTACAACATTCATGCAAGTATCATAAAATTAATAGTTATAAATTCTATTAATGTTTTCCCCCCTAAATTCAACTGCTTGTGGAGGACTGGATAGATACATGGCATTCCATGACATTTATGTGTCTTTAAGTCAGTAATAAACACTTAAGAATACATACTACAAAAACTACTTATTATGAAAATAATAGATTTTCAAAACTGCATGAGAATGTCCCTTTCTCTTGTCATTTCCATTAGCAAAAACCTTCTGGATAATTAAATAAACTCTTCACTATATACTATGAAATAAAGTCCTGGAATTGTATTTCATAAAAGTGTACAGAAGAACATTTTAAAATATATTGATTTTAAATGTAATTTATTATGCAGTTAATCCAATTCTACTTTTTAAAATACACTAAATAATTTAAAGGATAAAAAGGTTTCAGTGTTTTAAAAGGTACTGAGTCATCCAGGTCCTGAGGCTGCTTTTGCACACAATGATCACACTACCACCACCATGTTTGACTGTTAGTATGATGTTCTTTTTATGAAATGCTGTGTTGGTTTTACACCAGATGTAACGGGACACACACCTTCCAAAAAGTTCAACGTTTGTCTTGAACGTTTGCTCAAAAAGTCTTGGGGGATAATCAAGATATTTTTTGGCAAATGTGAGACGAGCCTTTGTGTTCTTTTTGGTCAGTAGTGGGTTTTGCCTTGGAGCTCTCCCATGGATGCTGTTTTTGCCCAGCCTCTTTCTTATTGTTGAATCATAAACACTGACCTTAATTGAGGCAAGTGAGGCCTGCAGTTTTTTAGATTTTGTTCTGGGTTCTTTTATGACCTCCTGGATGAGTCGTCGTTGCGCTCTTGGAGTAATTTTGGTAGGCCAGCCACTCCTGGGAAGGCTCACCACTGTTACAAGTTTTCTCCATTTGTGGATAATGGCTCTGACCGTGGTTCGCTGGAGTCCCAAAGCCTTTGAAATGGCTTTATAAGCCATTTAAGCATGCTTCACTTTGTCAGACAGGTTCTGTTTAAGTGATTTCTTGATTCAACAGGTCTGGCAGTAATCAGGCTTGGGTTTGGCTAGTGAAATTTAACTCAGCTTTCTAAAATAATGTAGTAAATCACAGTTCTTTCATGATTTTACAGGAGGGGGCAATTCATTTTTCACATAGGGCCAGGTAGGTTTGGACAGCTTTTTTCCCTTAATAAATGAAATCATCATTTAAAAACTGCATTTTGTATTTACTTGTATTATCTTTGTGTAATATTAAAGTTTGTTTGATGATCTGAATCTTAAAAAAGCCTTTTCACGGCACTGTATGTATGTATGTATGTATGTATGTGTATATATATATATATATTAGGGGTAGCACGGTACACAGATGTCACGGTTCGGTACGTACCTCGGTTCGGGTGTCACGATTTCGGTACAACAGGGGAAAAAAATCTACTATGCTCGGTTTCTTTTCATTTATTTTGAACAGACAGTAGTACAAATTACATTTTTTTTTCCACCTATATCTGAAAATACTAAATATTATTACATTATGTTATATATATGTTAGTGCTGTCAAATGATTAATCGCGATTAATCGCATCCAAAATAAAAGTTTTTGTTTACATAATATATGTGTGTGCTGTGTATATTAATTATGTATATATAAATACAAATACATGCATGTATATATTTAAGAAAAATATGTTAAATTTATATATTAAATATATTTATAATATAAAATATAAGAATATAAATATATAAATGTATATGCATGTAAATATTTCCAAAATATATGCTGTATGTGAGTGTATCTATATATACAT
>JAFVLL020018695.1:0-11453 GCA_021397915.2 Tor tambroides | reverse complement strand
TGTCTGGAATGGATGTATTCTTGAGTCTATAAGGTAACAATAATATAATAAGATAACCTTGTTTGAAATGGGTTTGGCTAAAAGAAAATTTTGGTACTACTAGGTATTTATACTATATTGACTGGGTTAAATAGAATTGCATTACTAAAAAGAGACTGAAATACAATTTTCATTGACTAAAACTAGACTAAATGTCATCAGTTTTCGTCGACTAAAACTAGACGAAAATAGTCATGGATAATTCTGACTAAAATAAGACTAAAATGCGCAGACTTTTAGTTGACTAAAACTTGACTAGACTAAAAAGAGTATGAACGTGACTAAAACTAATAAAAACTAAAATGACAGCTTCAAGCAAAGACTAGACTAAAACTAAAATTAAAACAGGCCGCCAAAAACAACATTACATGATTCTTCAGAAATCATTCTAATACAGTGATTTGCTGCTCAATAAACATTTATTATTATTATAAATGTTGAAAACAGTTGTGTTGCTTAATATTTTATGAAAACTGTAACAATACTGTTCAAAAGTTTAGGTTAAGTAAGATTTAAAAATAAATTAATAAAATTGATACTTTAATTCAGCAAGTGACAGCAAAGATGTAAATGTTACAAATAATTTTACAAAACACTTAAAATAAATTCTGCTCAATTCAAAGAATCCTGAAAAAAATGAAATAAGAAATATTTCATCACTGTTAAAATGTTATTTCTGAGGTTTTGTAATTCCCATAATTCATGAAGGAATCTCTCATTAATCTTGTTGCAGTAATAGTAAGATAAATAAATTAAATGAAATATATAAAGGGCAGACCTTATCGCAATGTTTGTCAAACTACCTATATTTACTTGTTTTAGCTGCATTACAGTAATGAAAATGAAAGTGTAAATTAGGTGGAACGAGAAAAAAAAAAGTTTTTCACTGTACCTCTTCCCCTCTATCAAACTTTTGAAATGGTATTTGCATCCTTGCTCAGATTTTACATTCTATTTTCATACAAATATATAATGTGTGCTATATAAGACTTCGACTCATATTGACATCTTTTAAGGAACTTTTATGGTGTTTTGTCCTATATGGGGCTTAAAAGATGAGTCCCTAAACTCTCATTATATGGAAAAGAGCTAGATTTTCTGGAACTGTGTCGTGGTATTCTCGTGAACGCGTGTCGACTGACCTGGAAGAGAAGAAACCTTTGAATAAGGTCATTATTTTTGTTTTCTTTGTGCACCAAAATTATTCTCATAGCTTCATAACATTACGGTGGAACCACTGATGTCACATGGACTATTTTACCGATGTCCTTACTACCTTTCTGGGCCTTGAACGTGTCAGTTGGGTTGCTGTCTATGCAGGGTCAGAAGCTCTCGGATTTCATCAAAAATATCTTCATTTGTGTTCCAAAAATGAACGAAGGTCTTACGGGTTCGGAACGACATGAGGGTGAGTAATTAATGACTAATTTTTTATTTTTGGGTGAACTATCCCTTATCTTGCTTTACACTTAAAAAAAACATCCAGTTTCATTTCCATGTAAGATTATACAAGTAAAATGAAAGCAAAAGACCTTCACAAGATCAAAAACCCTAAAAAAAATCTACAATCCTGAACCTCCATAGCCAAAAACAGAGCATTAATACTGACTGTTTTCAAACTCCCTCCTTGAGCGCTAGAGGAAGCCAAATGCAGTAATAACACCCTCTAAATGATTTAAGCATTTGTGTGCTTGCCTGTCTGACCCTCTGTTATCCTTCAAGATCCTCCTTTAAATAAGATGTCAAGTGTCAACACTCTGGGTTAAAACAGCATGTGCCGCTCTTCAGCTTTGCCTTTTGATTACTAGAAGGTCAAATGTGAAGCTTGACCTGCTCTGAGTTCTTCTGTGGATGTGGACAAGCACAGGTAAAAATAATAAAAGGCAAAAACATGGTACGGTCAAAGGCCATGCGTGGGCATGGTGTAAAAAAACCAAAAGGGAAAATTTTTTTCTTACTAAAAGTCTACACGTCCAGATGTTGGTTTCTGTGGACAAAGCTAAGTGTACCGTCTGAACAACGCACTATAATTTGGAGAATATTTCAGATGTTTGACAAAAAAACTAAGCCACAATGGCTGATTGTTTACTTTTATGTTGTTGTTGTTAAATCATTTTATATATGTGCAATAAACCTAGAAAAATCTATATATGTGTCTGAATTAGGACTACATAACATGATTTAATTCAAGTAAATGTAAATAAAAAGAGTAAAAATAAAATTTAAAAAAAAAAGTTTTTTTACTTCGTTAAATACGATGGCGTTTTAGTGGCACGTTAAAAATAAAAAATAAAAAATCTAAAATTATGAGATTAAAATCGTAACATTGTGATAATAAAGTCAAAATTTCTAGAATAAAGTTTGAATATTTCGAGAACAAAGCCGAAGTATTTTGAGAATAAAGTTTAAATATTTCTAGAATAAAGTCTCTCAAAAATAGCAATCAATGTTGTGCTTTTTGTACTTTTAATATTAAAAAAGTCTCAGCTTTCAAAATCTGTCAATTTTATAGTTTTATTGTCTTACAATAATGTGTTTTTCAAGCTCTTTAATGTGGCGTGACAGATTGCTGTATTCATATGAATCAATTCATTAAAATATACTGTTTTCGTTTTGAAAATTCCACCATCTACTCCGCAAAAACATCTGTTGCATTCAACCTTTCATTCCTTGCATACTATATAATTCAAAACAATAAAACGTTCAAAGGATGAAGTGGGCTCCAACTTTTTGTTGTCTTTTCTGAGGTATATAACATTAAGTGACTATTCACGGGCTGTTTTATTCACTGTATAATACAGTAACTGATTGGAAATATTTCACCTCTTCAAATCCATTCATTATTTGTAGCGCGCCAGCAGTGTTGGCCAGTAACTAGTTACTAGTAACACTAATAATGTTACTTTTTGCAGTAGTAGTGTAACTAATTACTAATAAGATTTTAGTAATAATATTATAGTTACCATAAAACAGTGCGTTACTTAATTACTTTCGATGCCTCAACCCCTACTGATTTAAAGTCCAACAATCCAATAATTCCTAGATTATGAGGCAGAAATATATTGTTAGTAACATTTTAAAAGAATTTTATGGGGAAGATATGCAATTAGAACTTATGTGGGGCGTGAAAGAAAAGTAATGTAACTAGTAGTGTAACTAATTACGGTTGTCAGAAAGTAATAAGTAAAGTAATAATATTACTTTTGAAGGGAGTAACTAGTAATGAGTAATATATTCATTTTTTGAGTAACTAGCCCAACACTGCGCGCCAGTAATTACAATAAGCTTTGTGCGTTGTTGCTATAACACAGCTCAGCTTCCAAATTTTGTCAGTTTTATCATGAAATACAATTCATAAATGTGTTTTCTGAATACAGCGATATGTCATGCCTCATTAAAGAGCGTGAGAAACACATTATTTTAAGACATTTTGTCTGTATTTTGCTATAAAACTGACAGAATTTGAAAGCTGAGACTTTGGAATTTCTCCCAGTGCTCCCCATCTGGGCCATTTGCATGCGCAATACAGGCTATACTCTCAAAATATAATAACTTTAATCTCATAAATGCTATCACTTAATTCTAGTAATTTTGACTTTATTCTCGAAATATTTTGACTTTATTCTTGTAATTTTTTGACTCTATTCTCGTAATTTTTCAACTTCATTCTTGAAATATTTAGACTTTATTCTCGTAATTTTGACTATATTCTCTTGTATTGCTACGACTTTATTCTTCTACGACTTAAATCTCATAATCTTAGATTTTTTTTATTTTTTAACGTGGCAGTAAAACCCCGTCGTAGTTAAATCATTTGGATGTGTGCAAAAAATAAATAAAAATACAAACACAAATACAAACAAAAACAGCTTGAAAAAAAAAAAATATATATATATATATATATATATATATATATATTAGAGATCGACCGATATATCGATTTACCGATATTTTTCCCGATATTTAAGCATTTTACCATAATCGGATATCGGTTTTGTAATATCGGATTCACCGATAAATGCCGCCATCTTGTGGGTGTTATGAGAGTTGCGCACAGGATCGCCATTGCAGCGCGTCTGAGGGGAGACGAGACAACAACAACGGCATGCACAAGTACTTGATTTGCTGTAGTTAGTAAACTTTATTTAACATAACAGCCATTAATGCACAAATTAGATGCATTACATAAATGCCTGTTATGTAGTTTATGCAGCTTGGCTCTAAGAAATAGAGAGCAACTCACGGAGTCATATAAATAATCCGTCATGTCCTGTCCCAATAAAGACGTAACTTTGCCTGAATTAAATAATACGCAGCCATGAATGAGCACATGTTGTAAATAAAAGCGCTGAATTGAATTCTCTCTCTGTTGTCTACGCTCATCGTTAGTCTCGTGAAGTCGGAGTCACGTAGGCTGAAGGCCCGGGTAAGTTTCACTTTCCGCGTTCTGTCCTGTCTCGCTCACAGCCGCTTCCGAGCAGCTTTCAAAGTATACTCGCCGCGGATGAGTGCGGACGGACGAGCTCGACACATTTAAATCCGTCAAGTCCTCTCCCAATAAGGACGTAACTTTGCATGAGTTAAACAATACAGCCATGAATGAGCGCATGTTGGAAATAAAAGCGCTGAATTAAATTCTCTCTCTGTTGTATATTTGCTCATCATTAGTCTCGTGAAGCCGCTTCATACTGCTGTTCACTCAGCGGATTGATGCTCAGGAAATGCTCCAGCACGGCCTCCGCATGTAACTTTTAACAAGATTCTCTTGTTTAAAACACCTTTAAATTGTAGCAGCATTTACTATATAACCATTATTTCGCTAATAAACATCTAAAAATACAACTTTATGGAAATTAATTATTTATTATCTCCGCGAGCGATCGCAGTTTGAGTTCTTTGTAAATGCATAGATAAACTGCGCTGTCAGCAGGCATTTCATAATCTAGAGGGACAAAAACATTAATAATTCTGATATAACATTCCAGTTAAGAAATGCAATAAAATACTTTGTATTTATTTTTTAAAAAGTTAGTAAAAGTTTGTTATATTCCAATATTCCAGAGAATATTATTCAGTGAATTAACATTATCCAGTGAATTATTCTTGACTCCATTAAACAGCTTATAAACCTACTAAAACTGTAGTTTAAAATGAAGTTGATATGACTCCTGTCTTTTATTTATTTTCTCCATTTGAAAACATTAGACATTCTACATTTATTTTGCTTATTGTTAATATTAGTGTTATTGCTGCTGATGCTTTTTATAAATAAAATGTATTTGTTTATTGTTGTAATATGAAGATTAAATTTAACATGAAAGACTGCAAATTTTCGACACTTAAAAAAAAAGATGACTGAAAAGAGGAAAAACCAAAGTGAAGTACTTTATAACAGTAAATAAATATCGGTTCTGCATATCGGTTATCGGGCACCTAAACATGCAAATAATTGGTATCGGTATCGGTTCTAAAAAATCAATATCGGTCGATCACTAATATATATATATATATATATATATGGATTAATTAATTATAAATACTGAATTTAGCATATTACTAATGGACCACTTAAACAGTATTGAGTATAATAAATATAATTCAGGCAAAATACTTTTAATGAAAGAGAAACACAATGGGTGTGGAATACTTTCCTGAGATGTAAAATTACACGCATGTAATATTTGCTTAAAAATGAGTCCACTGGATGACACATGACAAATGTGTCAAATGACACATTTATTACATAAACATCAAGTTTCACAGTCAAAAAGGTACCAAAAAAATATAAAAGTGACGTTAAATCCAAGTGCAGTTGAAGGTTGTCTTTTCTCCAACTGTATTATATATTTCCTTAATAAAGGTGGCAGAAAAAGTGATTTGAACTTGAATATGCAGATAATATTTTATAGAAATGAGTCCATTGGATGACATTTAGGTCAAACAACATGTTTGTTACATAAATCTGTGAAAAACGTGCCAAAAAATATGAATCAGACCTAAAAACAAAAGGGTGGTTTAAGGTTGTCTTTCCTCAAATTATTACATACTTTCTTAATAAGAGATGGAAAAAGTTGGTTTGAACTACCTCAACTTAAACACATAAAAGACAAAATTCAATTAAAAGAAACTAAGAGTCAAGAGTTCCTATAATTTTCTTCATAAATGTAACGGTCATTCTAACTCTTCCAAGAGCCTCAGTTATATTCTCTTATCACTTGAGATCAAAGCAATGTGGTTTGCTTCATTTCATAGATCCGCTGAAAGTGGTTAATTCACCCGTGTGCTGAGATTGCCTCCGACACCCACAATCACGGCCAATGCAGCCAAAGCTAAATAAACTCACTGACACACCACAAGCAAAACCACAAACTGCTTGTGGTTAACTAATAATACAGCAGTTTCGCATGTGGTGTCCTACTGTGAGTAATTATGAGATCTGACTAAACCGCAATTTTAAGTGTTTAAGCAGCCAAAATATGATTAACAGTCACAGCTGCTAAAACGTGTACTTGAGTGTGACATTGATATTTACTTAGTCTTAAAAAAATAAGCATAATGTATAGGATCCAAAGATGCCATAAGCTATAATAACAAATTAGCAAACATTGAAAATGAAACTTCATTATTGCAGCATTTGCTGTCTCTCTCTTACAGCGTCTATTAGGGCTACACAACGAATCTGAAAAATATTCATTATTAAAATGACAACAGCTAATTCAGCAATACATTTACATGCATGTTGCGTCATGCATCTATGAGGTGTTTTTTGCACCAGGTTGAGCATCGTAACCAATCAGAGTTGCACACATGAACACAACGGCCAATCAAAGATGCTTAAATGTATCGATAGCCTTATCAAAAATCGATGCTGCTAAAAGGGTCAAAGTCAAGTTGACTGTTTATCCAACAAACAGGAAAAAGTTGTGTCTGTACTAAATATTGTAAATAATTATTGGTATGAATAAAGTACAATCTGCACACCAAATCACTAGTTCAATGAGACTTGAGGCCAAAAATCCAAGATCTAATATCAAAAAAATGTGCAACATGTACACTTTTGCATCACCAATTAAATTTTATTTGTTAAAAAATAAGAAAGAAAAATAAATCAATAAATACATGCATACATAAATATGCACTGTCTTGATCTAAAACAGCAATAAATAAATTCAAAAACAGTTTTCAGATCGTCTTGCACAAAATGATATTTCAATGGCAATTCATTTTATGGGTTTTCTTCATTCCTTCTATCATTCCTTCTATATCGTTACGCTATCAAAACATGAGTTCTGAAGGGTTTTAAACGAGCTGAAAAGGTAGCTAAACAAGGACTACAACTACTTAAAGGATGCAACTGTGTGTCCTTGATGAATCAGAAATCTTTGTATTGCTTCTATAGCAACTAACAGAAACACTTCAAAATTCATATTCAAGGTATGACTGTGTATCATTTTTGCCGTAGGACCAAATGTCTCTGACATCATTTATTACAAGTCTTACAAAAGCAAAGAGGATTTTTAACACAGCCGAAGAGAACAGTCCCGCTGAACACTTTGTTTCTCATCGCCCATTCACACAAGGGTTACATAACTGGACTGAGGCATTCTTTCTTTTGCCTTTCCCTTCCAGATTCACTTTAGTCCCGCTGTAAAGGGCGGGGGTGAATATAGGTCAGCAGGTTAGGAGTGTCTCAAAGTCAATCTCCTTCTTTAAAAAAAAAAAAAAAAAAAAAAAAGTCATAGACTTGCCTAAAAACTCCCATCCGGACAGTGCCTCCCTATACCTGCCTCTTCTGACTGCTATTACATAACTGCACAGTGCTGGGAAAGTACCAAGCAACAAAAGTGAAACAACGGCTAGAGAGCAGGAGAGATTTCTTACAGATCCGTAAAATTCGTTTTCGCTATTCAACGTCATTTCTATTCATTCTTTGAATGGCGACAAACATTAAAAATGAACAACTCGAGATCTAAAGACGCGCACGACTGACTTCACAGTCCAGCGGTAATATTTTCGTTTAGAAAGCGAGTGCACCGAGTTCAAGCCCCGATTTTATTTACAATTTTGTTTCATAAGCCAATAATAAACAAGACGACATTACGAATAGTAGCCTATTACACACATTCGCCACAGTGTAATCAAGCAAAACACACTCTGAACCCCAGACTCCGACATTACAGATATCGAATGATTTTCCCTGCTCTGTTCATGGCAAAACTTGTTACATAACCAGCTTACATTCCACATTCACCATATCAGCCTCTAAATATACCCTTCAGCGCGACACACAACAACCTGAACAGACATTCAACGTTACTTCATGCAGTGTCGTGTCACTTGTTCACTTTATGTCTGTATAATCGCAGATACATTTTGCACTGAACTTGAATGAGTTGAATGGAGACACCGAAGGGGGAGTGGCTAAAAACCCACTGTCTGTACTGTACAACACTCATATTTAGACGTATCTCAATTAAAATGAGATATTAAAGCATTGCGGGAAGTCCAAATGCCTTTGAATATATTTTGTGTGCGAAATAAGTATTCAGAACAGCATCCAAACACATGCCGTGATCAAGTAAAGTCATGCTGACAACTAATGAATGAAATTTAAAAATATAACACTTACAAAACAAACAAATAAGCATCTATCAAAATAAAAACACTACGCGTGTCGTGAATTTTATCGTTGCCTCAGTCTCGTTTTAAAAATATAGTCCACATAAGTTCGACTTGTGTAGCTAGTACACATTATAATATTCTGATCTCTTCCTATATATATATATATTATTTCACACCACTTTTAAATGCAGATATGAACTTTATTATTGTCAAATTTAGATTTTTTTAATACACGCATCTGTTTATTTTTTAGTCTTCAGTGTCAGTGCTGTCATACATCAAACAACAATAGCAGGATCATTCGGTTATACGAGCACATCAACTCTAAAAGCACCTTAATTCCTAAATATTTCATAAACGCCGTCTATTCCTATTCACCACGCGCTTTTCCAGTGAACCAAACGCACTGGAATGATTTTGACGCGCCGTGCGCGCCATTTAAGTTAAAATGAATTCACTTTGAAGTTTTGCACATCAATACTACGGAGAATCAATGTCGTATCGATTCCAAAGAATCACTGTCTCTCACCTCTATTGGTGCTGGAGCAGCTCTGCCGGCGCACCGGGGCTTGGTGCTCAGCTTTGCGGAGGGTCTCCAGGTTTACCGGGGTTTCCCTGACCGGGG
Source organism: Tor tambroides (assembly GCA_021397915.2). Lineage (NCBI taxonomy): Eukaryota > Metazoa > Chordata > Actinopteri > Cypriniformes > Cyprinidae > Tor > Tor tambroides. The sequence goes on along the minus strand of JAFVLL020018695.1, from coordinate 2,167 downwards.
TAACCGGCTCTGAGACGCCGTTGCCCGGGTCGCTCGCTGGATCTGGAGGGGACTCCATGTTGTGCTTTCTTTTGGAGCTATTGCTGCTGGTGTATCACGATGCGCCGCGATGCGATTCAGAGCTCAGAGGTTTGCTGTAGCTATGTATTTTTCTAGCAGAAGTAAGAAATGTTGAACAGGCGAGTGTAGACAGAGGTGGGTGTGTAGGTTTGATTGTCCACTGGCAGCGCTAGCGAGAAGCAGCAGTGCAGCCGCTCAGCAGGGACACACTGTCAATAGCCGATGAATGGATGTGTGTGAGACCTATTAACACTGGCACTTTCATGTCTTTGCCCGTCTTCTAATGACACAGCCGCGCATTTTCCGCTTTAAAACGCAGAATGCGTCATCTAGAAGGGCACAAACTGCTCAAATTAGACAATCCTGACAGAATCCTATGATATATGCTTTTAGAATCCATGCACCGTTTGGTTTATGAGCGGTGGCAAAAAGTATATATAAGAGCTGATATTGTACCCAGTCAAATACTTCTTACAGAAATATAGATTTTTTTTTAATTTATTAATCTATTAATCTATATATTATAATTTCAATGATGATGAACATCATTTTATAAAATTGCATTTAATTTATTTGGAAAAACTTTCCAATTTTAAGTCATTCTTCACATTTTGAGAAGCAAAGCACTAGCCATTCACAAAACATCCAGAAACTTTCAAAATATTCGAACTCTTTTTATTATTATTTACTTTCCCTTATTGTTAATGGAAAAATTAATTTTAACACCCGGTTTTTGCCTGTCAACTGGTAAATTAAAAAAAAAAAAAGAAATATTAACATATGCATAAATATAGCTACTGAACAATTGCTGGACACACGTGTTCATCAATATTATCTTTTAGCAACTAATGTTGGGTTTATGCATTACATATCAAAGTTGGGCAGTATAAATGCCTAATCATCATACAACCATTTAACCTCTGAATTGTTCTGAATCCTGTGAGATACATATAGGCCTTCTTTAGATAGATAGATAGATAGATAGATAGATAGATAGGGATCTCCAGCAACTACTCGGGTCAAGTTACATGGTATAAGAAATTCATTTTATGGTATTTAAGCTTATTGAAGGGTTAATACAAATTCAAGATATTTATTTTATGATTCTGATGCATATTCTTAACCACATTTCCCATCTCATGTGTTGAAATGGAAATAGTGCACATAGGAAACTTTCACACTCTTTTTAGTTCAAGTTTAACCACTTACAATGTAAACAGTATCTTCTATCTTGCTACAAATGTAGCTTATGCACACTGTCTGAATAAGTGAAGTGTCGCTCTGGTTGAGTTTGTTTAATCAGTGTAAGAGCGCAGTAGATTAAGTTGGTCTGAGCTCCGATTTAAGCGGTTGATCAAAGCCTCAGCACCCTTCGCCTTCAGGGAAAGCAAAGTTTTATAGCAGCATGTTAAGGGCGTGTTTTGATACTAAACAATGCCAAACTTAAGGGGCCCTTATTAATTAAATATTTCGTTTGGTGTCGCAGCAGTTCTCCCAGCGGCATTGTAAACAGCACGCCTGCCGCATGTGATCAGCGCGGAAGAGCCACGCCCACTCAGAGCACTGCACGTGGACTTTGGCATGGTCTCGCAACCTGGATCACCAAAGCTAAACAAGTCAAGTTCACCGCCTGCACGATTACGTCGAAGAGGTTAAGTTTAACAGAAAGGTCAAAACGGAACTAAAGACTGCAAAAGGTTGCACACAGAAAACTTTTTAAACTTTCAAAACATATGAGAAACAGCATATCCTACCTGTTCAAAGACATAAGAGTTACAATTTTGTCAACATTCACTCACCTTCATGTCCCAGGTAGCAAAGAATTCTGGCCCAGATTTGGCATGAAGCCGGCACAGCTGGCATTCAGTCGGCACTGGCATGAGGCATGTGAACCGAACATGGCCCGGTTATGGGGGAGATTGGACCGTCTTTAAGGTGGCAAACAGGATATGGGCCAGTGGTTAAGTGTATTATTTGGCCCACATATAAAATATAGAAATGTGGCCCACATATGTGTGGCCAGACTTATCCCATAGTTAAAATGTAATTTCAGATATTTCATAATTAATAATATTTTCATACAACACAGCTGTTTCCCCTATTCCTG
>JAFVLL020018691.1:0-15776 GCA_021397915.2 Tor tambroides | reverse complement strand
TATATATATAATTATTTTAATTTTACTTGAGAAACTACTACTTAGCTAAAATGTTACGATTTTATTTTGAATTAGTCTAATTTTTGTTTTTCTGTTTTAATTTCAATTTTCATTAAATTTTGTGTTTTTGCAGATTTGCTTTTTTTGTGGTATTTTGTAGTTTTTATTTCAGTTTTAGTTATTGTAGTACATGAAATTAAGCAAATGGAAAATGAGAAATGGTGCTTGGGCAACTAGCTGAAATAAATTTAAGTTTTGTTTTCTTAAAGTAATTTAAGTAAGTTTTTGTTTGTTTTATTTCGGGTAACAAAAGTGTTTTTTAATGGTTTTGGTTTTAACAATAATAATCCTGCATGTCAGCAGGACATTTGATATTTTTATGGTTCTTTTCAGTAATTGTTGTGCCGTGTATGTTAGGTCTTGTTTGCGGGGTGAGTGTTGACGTGTGTTGATTGTGTTGCTCGAGTTAATGGTGTTACGTGTTGTTAATGGTGTTACGTGTTGTTAATGGTGTTACGTGTGGTTAATGGTGTTACGTGTGGTTAATGGTGTTACGTGTGTTAACGGTGTTACGTGTGTGGTTAACAGTGTTACGTGTGTGGTTAACGGTGTTACGTGTGTTAACGGTGTTACGTGTGGTTAACGGTGTTACGTGTGTTAACGGTGTTGCGTGCGTTAACGGTGTTGCGTGCGTTAACGGTGTTGCGTGCGTTATTGGTGTTACGTGTGTTATTGGTGTTACGTGTGGTTAATGGTGTTACGTGTGGTTAATGGTGTTACGTGGGGTTAATTGTGTTACGTGTTGTTAACGGTGTTACGTGTGTGGTTAACGGTGTTACGTGTGTGGTTAATGGTGTTACGTGTGTGGTTAATGGTGTTACGTGTGTGGTTAATGGTGTTACGTGTGTTACGTGTGGTTAACGGTGTTACGTGTGTTAATGGTGTTACGTGTGTTAATGGTGTTACATGTGTTAATGGTGTTGCGTGTGTTAGTGGTGTTACGTGTGTGGTTAATGGTGTTACGTGTGTTACGTGTGGTTAACGGTGTTACGTGTGTTAATGGTGTTACGTGTGTGGTTAATGGTGTTACGTATGTGGTTAATGGTGTTACGTGTGTTAATGGTGTTACGTGTGTTAATGGTGTTACGTGTGGTGTGTTACGTGCGTTAACGGTGTTACGTGTGTTAACGGTGTTGCGTGTGTTAGTGGTGTTACGTGTGGTTAATGGTGTGACTTGTTTTTAATGGTGTTACGTGTGTTAATGGTTTTTTGTGTGTTTTTCAGGGAAGCGTGGCGTGCTGAAGCGGCCGTGGTCAGAGGCGGAGCGTGTGGCGGTGGAGACGCACCTGAAGAGGAACATCATGGAGCTGCGTGTTCCTGCGAAAGCAGACTGTGAGCGATGCCTGCAGCTCTGCCCTCTGCTGGTCAGCAACCAGCGTGACTGGAGAGCCATCAAGTTCTACTGCCACAACCGCATCCAGCTGCTGAAGAAACAGGGCCGCCGAGACGGAAACACAACTGCCGCTGTCTGATGAAGACATTAACACACACTCACTGTAACACACACACACACACACACGCACCCATACTATAAAACACACACACACACACACACACACACACACACACTATAACACACACACACACACAGCCCCATACTATAACAAACAAACACACACACACACACACACACTATAACACATACTCTCTCTCTCACACACATGTAGAGAAGACAGAACGGTGTTGTATTCTTGTTTAATAACTGTTCTTCTAAGCTAGCACACAGTGCAATCACACACACTTCCCACATTCCCCTGTGTGTGTGTTTCTCGGACCATTTCTCTGTCAAACTAAGGAACTGTTTCACACACCAGTGTTCAGACTCCTCACAAACGCAGTGATGATGAACTGGAGCAGGTATGACGATGTTACAGCGTTAGTCTCTCTATACAGACTGTTTTTACGTGAGTGACGTCATTAGTTGTGGAGTTTTGCTGTGATGGATCCGGACTGGTTTTTCTCGTCTCTCTCTCCACACGCTGGAGGTGTGTAAACAGTGTTGGATTATTTGGGACCAGCGTTTGTTTCTCGAAGCTCGAGGTCAGTCTTACCTCAGGCGTCTGGAGTCTGATTCTGTCTAAAGACGTCAGTCTGCACCTCTGGAGATCCGCTCTACTATCAGGGTCAATCTCAACAACATGTCCAGATCATAATTCACACTCAAATCAACAGAAAAATATAGGAAATGATGTTTTACATAAAGAAAATAATGCCAGTTTTTATTATTATTATTTTTTTTCAATTTTTTTTTTTTTTGCATTGTGGTTTTTAATTTTTTTTATTTTTTTTTATTTATTTTTTTCCTTGCAACAATTAATATCAGTAGGGCTTTTCCATGGAAGCTTGTTTCCGGCACATGATGAAAAATAAAAGATAATTGCAGCTTTATCTCACAATTACAAATGTTTTTTATTTTTTATTTTTTGCAAAAAGTCACACTTGTTAGAGAAAAAGTTGCCCTTTTTTTCTTTTTTCTTTTCTCGAAAAGAAAATCACCTTTTTCATTTTTTCTCCAAAAAATTAATTGCAAGGTATAAACTCAAAATTGTGAAATAAAAAATCTGAATTGTGAGATTAAAAGTTGCATTTCATTATTTAAAAACTATTTTATTTATTTTTAAGTAGCCATTGGTTTGCCTAAAACTTTTAAAATACCACGTAGAATCACATAAAAATTATAAAAATAATTCCTGGACATTTTGCTTTTAATTTGTATTTTCTAATTGTCATTCTCAATAGTGGTTCTCTTTAGGCTTTTTTTTTTTTTTTTTTTTTTTTTTTTTAATTTTTTTTGTTTTTTTTTTTTTTTTTTTTTTTTTTTTTACATTTTATTTACATCAGCAGAGGAAATACTACCATAAAGTATAAATATTTTGCCATTTAAATATTTTTTTTTTTTTTTTTTTTTTTTAGAATAACATATTTTGCATTGCAATAATGGTATTTGCAGCTAAAATGTTCTTAAAAGTCCGAAAATAGCATCAAAATTCTGAAAATCTCAGTGGTCTGAGAAACCGGCTTTATTTTCTTCATGCATTCATTTTGGGGTGAGCTATGATCTGGACCTGTTTGTATTCTGAAGTGTTGGTTGCCTTAACTTTTGTTGTTTTATTGGTTTTTTATTGATCTCATCTGGCTGCAGCAGACATTAAACCCAATCACATTCACTCATTTCTATGCATCACCAGGAACGTTGTGTTTTGGGGATCTTTGAGTTTGGGGATCAGTTGCGTTTCATTCCGTTGGAGTTTATTTTGCTCATCTGTGCCAATCCGAACACGAGTGCGTGTTATTTCGTGAAATCAGACTGTTGAAGATTCTCCTCTCTCTCTCTCCTGTACAGTCGTCTGATCTGTGTACAGTGACGTATCGTAACATGATATTAGCCAGTAGAGTGTTTCACTGCGTGATGTACATTCTGTAAATATGACTTATATGAAAGTACTGCGTTTTAAAGTTGTTTTCTTAATGCTGTTGTAAAGGTATATCAGATTTTAGAGAGATGATATCTTGACAAATACAGAGCTTAATGTCACTGCAAAGAAAAACATTTGAATTTCAGATTGTCATGTCTTTTTATTAAATTACAAACACATGGAAACATCAGTCGCCGTGTATCTGGATGTCATTTATGATTTATATTTCTCACACAACACAAGCTCTCATGCTGCAGGATTATAAAAGTTATCAGTCATCATCAATGCTAAATGACCTCCAGTGCTCTTTGGTCATTTTTGACTTTTTTTTTTTTTTTTTTTTAACTTCAATTTTGTGCTTCATCAGAATGGTACGAAACTTGGTAAAGGTTTTGGCACTTGCTATGTGAACAAACAAACAAATGAACAAATAAATAAACACTGCACATGATTTAAAAATGTTAAATTGTCTTGGAAAAATAGTCACACTTGTACTGTTTGTGGTCAAACATGACCAGATTAGAATGAGAAAAGTGTTTCGTACTGTACCCAAACAAAATCTTACTGAAAGCTAATTTTTTGTAATATCAACCTCAAATTTGGAACACAACTTGTTTAGATCTATGGCTTTATATATATATATATATTCAATTTTAGAGTAAAGCATGTTTTATTTACAAACTTTTCACTTCAGCAGTAATCTTAAAGAAATGTTCTCTTAAAAAGAGACCAAACTTAAGTCTGAGCTCCACAGCTTTCAAGAGAGTTACGAGAGTTTGCTGTTTACAGCAGTTTGAGCTGGAAGTTTCATTTTCATGTCTGTGTTGAAAATGTGGTTAACGGTTAATAAATGTACCATAACTCTTCCATTAATATCGTTTAGTACCATACAATCCCTTAAAAATACAAAATATTAAAACATTACGACACTAAAATATAGTATATTCATTTCAAATAGTTTGTTTCTGACCATCACATGAGGAGCACCAGAGGGTTAAAAGAATAGAAAGTTGACACCTCAACTATAATGATAGCGACACAGAGGAACCATATCGTTGCAGTCACTTTCAGTCTGATTTATTTTTTTTCACCTGATGAATGATAAAACAGCTGCAGACAACAAAACTTTGTTTATATGCTAACCAGAATATCATCTGCTGTTGTGGATGCTAATAAAATTATTCTTATCGTTCTAGTCATCGCTCTTGGTGTGAACAGGGCTTTACAGCATAGTGTTGATCTAATTACGAGAACTGTTACAAACCAACAGGTTTAGTTCAGTTTTGTTACTACTAACTTCCCATTAAAACAGATACTGATGAAAATAAAACCAGTCTGTGATTCTGTCAAAGGTGGTTAAATTGTTAGTTTCTTTATACTGTGGCTGCGACTTTACATTAAAATGTTTTAAATGTTATTTCTATTGTCTAATCTTAAAAGAATCAAATGCATCTCCATTTATGATTTTTAAAGAATTTGATTTATTTTTGTTTATTAATCATGTAATTGTTTGCAACACTTATCATTGATTGAGTCCGTATTAGCATATACTCATTCACACATATACTCTTGCAAACAGGTTCTTATGAAGTAATGCAAAAAATACAATGCTGGCCAATATTTTATACTTTTTTTTTTCCTGAACACAAGTGAGATTTATGTTCTCAGGGTTCCCGCAGGTCCTTAAAGTCTTAAATTTAGTTGTATCAAATTTAAGGCCATAAAAATTCTTAAATTGTACAAGAAAGACTTAATTATGATTTCAAGCGGTTTAAAAAAATAATTTCATGAAACATTTTGTTTTTGTGAAAACTTGTAGGCCTATCTGAACTGTAAATCATGCTTTTTACAGTCATTTTACGGTTTAATATGTTACTATATACATTGCCCTACTCCGCGCATATGGTATTAATTTTATTTGTGCAGGTCTAAAAAAAATTGATCTGGATGGGTTCCTGTGATGAACAGTAGATGGAGCCATAGTGAGTGTTTGAGTGTGTTCAGAATGGTATACTGTACCACTCGTGTGCAGGTTTCAGTGTGTGCTTTTGCTTTATGCATGCAATACCTTCATTTTAACATTATATTTAACATTCTGTATCCCACAATGCAACCTTCCATTTTCAGTGATGAAAGAACCGGATGAGCACCACTTGACTTATTTGATCAGACCCACAATTGATTAAACTGATTAAAAATGCAAAATAACGATTTATTTCTGAGCAGCATCACTAGTTGAACTATATAAAGTGTAATGAGTTAATGCAGAAGCAGTGTGATTTTCACTGTACAGACACTTTTAATAAACTTTATGCAAGTAAAATTAAATTGCACAAAATTTTAAAATGAAAGCAAAGTTTTCAGAATAGCAAACAATGGTCACGGATCAAAAAAATAATAAGTGTTTATGCTGTTTTTCTCTTAGCTTTTGTTTCCATGTTCCATGATGTCACTCCAGTGCGGTAATAAGGCTTGTTATGGTTATTACTGTTAGGAGAGGATAATATGAATAAGAGCAGGGGTTTTCAAACAGGTGTCCGTGACCCAAAGCCATGAGGTCTGCAAAATAATTAGCTATACCACATTTTCTGGAGTACAAGTCATGTTTTTTATCTTCTGAAATGTGCTATGACTTATATTCCAAAGTGACTTATATAATGCATTTAATGTCAACTAATCAAAACGTAAACATGTAAAAGCGGACACTGCAAGGTTTAAATATATTTCTCATGTGTGTATAATGTTAGACAGTTTCTTCATTGCAGGAAGAGGTTCACAGAGACTGAGACGGTAAGCACATTTTGTTTGTTTTCTTTATTTTACAAAAGTCCAACATTTCACTGTTCATTTGAAGGTACACAAATAAAAATAGATTGTTTTGAATGTCTTGCTCTTATCTGATGGATATCACATCTTTCCAGCGCCTCCTGCGCACACACAACATAATCAGTTCTAGCACTGCAAACTTTACATCGCAGCCTTTTTACATTTACATTTATTAATTTTGGAGACGCTTTGATCCAAAGCAGCTTACAATTGGGGAATACATAAAACAATTCATCCTAAAGAGGCAAACAGACAGGAAGTGCTCATAATACCAAGTTTCAGGCGTTGTTCAAATATAAGTACAAGCTAGAAAGGGAAGGAATAAATGCAGATAAAGACAGTTTTTGTTTTTTTTTAATTGAGGATGAAGTCAAATAGTGTCGAAAGAGATGAGTTTTCAGCTGTCGTTTTCAGAATGATTCATGCTGAATGTGAGCCCAACAGGAGGTTCAGTTTCAATTTGTTTTAAAATAAGTTTGTAATAGGCTTTGCATTTAAACTACATGTTTGTAATGATGAATGCGACTAAAGTTTGCCATCTCTCAGAGAAGGCTCCTCACCCCACAGAAGAGAGGGGCGGGGTGAGCAGAGCTCATTAGCATTTAAAGGGACATGCACTGAAATGGCTCGCTGTCAACAGAGCTGTTTTTGACTAGGTAAAAATGGTGTTGTTTTACACTACCATTCAGAAATTTTCACCAAAATATGTTATAGACTTTTCATGAAGACCCTAAAGAATCATACCAACTTTTAGAAAATGGGCATCTGATATCCCCTTTAACAATTAAGTTTCTTACCTTCCTTCATTCGTTTGAATGCATTTGGACTAGTTTTTTCAGCCTTTATCCTGAAGCTGGTGAGTGGATAAAAAAATAGGTCGACTTGTTTTAGTCCTGTTTGTTGGAAAAAAAAAAAAAAATCCCTACTTCACTGCTTTGACTGGTCAGTCATCGACTCATCTGTATAATTCAAATCTGAAGTACATGTAAATGAGCTTTTGTGACACCAGAGCAGGGATACTCAAATTGCTTAACTCAGGGCAAGTGAATCTGATGATTCAAAGAAGGGATTGAGTGTAAAATGAGTGTATTTTCATTTGGTTTAAAGCGTGCAGTAGGCTAATCAAGAATTACAGCTATATCCGCTTCCATTTTAAGCACCATACTGTAACGCTGACATTATTTCTATATTTATTTCAAGAGGAGTAGAGATGAGTTACAAATATTTTTGTGGGTAAAAATGTGTTGATAAAATGATACAAACTTGGATCTTGAAGATAGTCACATAAGAAAGTTAATAACTTCTTTCACTCTACAAATCAATGCTGTAACTGCAGAAATGAAAGCAGTAATTATATTTTTTTGTGGGAAAAATGTAGTAATGCACCAGTGAGGACACAGTAAGCAGGGTCTTAAATATTGAGGCACTAATCCCACCAAACACAACACTGGCCAAAAGTGATGTGTGGAGGGTTTTTTTTTAATGACCCCACATTTCACTTAAACCATCAAAATACGAGAGAAAAAACACTGAATAGTTTTGCCAACTGCTTTCAACTGAGAATAGCTAACAGTCACTAAACTACTATATATCAGTGGCATTCTGTCCATATAAGCTGCGAATGCTCCACATACCCAGGCCATCTGAGAGAATGAGTTCACAGGCTAATTCATATAAACATGACTATAAGTTGATCTCTTGTCATCTGAGATGTAACTTAAAGCTTAATGAAGTGTTGGGGATACGTATGGCTCTACTGGGCATGCGCACATCAATACAGCGTAATTTTTCTCACACTGTACAACAATAACTACTATTTTTCATTACTGTAAGGGTTAGGTTTAGGGTTGGGGTAGGTGTAGACGTTAATAAAACACAATCTAATAGGTAGAAAATTAAATTTCATTGTTCATTTCCGGTCAGAGCTATATCCCATCTAGCCACAACCGCAGCTTTTTATGCTCGAGGTAAGCTGTCCACGAAGCGCTCGCCCAGGCGTAAAAATGCGCTGTTGCTGGCCGATCTCGATTGAGCAAAACTAACTCGACTAAATCATATGAAAAACACATCATAACTGTATATTTTCATGCTTTCTCAAGCAAAGCAAATTTTGAACATCCACTGAAAACGTATCTGGTCATTTGTTGAAGATATATGTTATTGTCAACATGCCTAAGTGGTAAACTAAAAAAAAAAAGTTTAGAAAAATGTATATAAAATTTTAAATAATAACAAACATCAGAAAAAAAGTGGAAACAATACCTTTGTTTTCCATATGCTTGTGACGCTTACAGTTAAAGTCCTTTAACTGAAATTATTGTTGTTTGAGACATTAATTGGCTATATATATATATATATATATATATATATAATATGGTGTTTTGCATGGTCTGTTATGTGAGTAGTGTCACCCGGTTGGGAGTTTTAACTTCTATTCACTGGGAATAAAACAATAAATTAAAAAAACTTAAACTTAGCACTCAGCATAACCGGTTAAAAAAGTGGCCGCTCACCACTGCTATACAACAGACTTTCCAACTGACCATCACACCATGCTGCAAAAACAAGCCATTTTTATGAGGATTGTAGGCTTGGTTGGAGTCTTGGAGTTCATCTTCACATACCAGCAGAAAATAATTTCAAAGCATCAGTAATAATTTGAGATAATTTTGCACGATGGAAAGCAATTTTAAAAAATGCATTTAGATATTAAATAGTGTCTCAATTAAATGATTGGTGTTGTGCTGCTCACTATTGGCTGTTTTAGAAGCCGAGGGCGGCCATTTTGGGTTGACATCATTGTAGTCCTTAGTTCACAACACTTCAGTCAACCCTTAATAACCAGTCTTAGACTTTACTGAAAGTTGCTTTTAGCTTCTTTCTAAAAGTCTCCTACTCTTAGATTTGTCCTACTTTTTACTAAGAATTTTTTGATTGACATTTAAGTCAAAGCTTAAGACTATTCTTAACTATTCTTAATTCTTATACATACGGGCCCAGATAACTCATTTTTTTGCTCTGAAAGTCTGTTACCCTATTGTTTTGACCATATGTGGTCGAAGGTGGTTGAAGGGTTAATGCTCATGCAGAATCAGACTGAAAGCACAAGCTCATCCGTTGATGTGTGACTATGGAAATGTAAATCTTTGCTGACTCTTTTTGAATGTTATTTTCCATGTAAAATATGCAGGTCAAAAACCATGGAGCAGCACAGGCTTTAGAAAGTGGAGAGATCCCACACAACCTTTCTTGTCTCTGAAAAGAGCAGCTGGAGTATTTGTTTGTCATCATGAGGACTGATTTGATCTTGGTGCTGTTATCAGGTGAGATTTAGTGCTCTTGGAAATGTTGAAACGGCATCTTATATGCATATAAATATGATGTTCAAGAAATTAAGTAATGGGTTACACCAGCGGTTATCAAACTTTTTAATCAGTAAAATATTTACTTTAAAGTCCCCCTATTTCAATATTGGATCATGTTAAACCTCTGATGTCGGTCAATGGTTATTTGACATGCAAAGAAACAAGTCAATTTGTTCTTCAGATTAATTGATTAAATTCTTAGATTTCAAATGTTTAACCCGTCAAGATTTGATTTTGTCTGAATACTGCACAAAATGCTGGAAATGATCCAAATGTGTAAATAAAGTGAATAAAGAGAAGCTCTCAGACAATGAGAGCACCGACTCACCAGCTTTTCACGTTTTAAAAAAAAGCTAAGCTTAAAATTCTGAAAATTCAGAATCGTGAGATATAAACTCGCTACTGCAGGAAAGAATAATTCTGAGGTATAAAATTTGCAATTACCTTTTAAATTTTTTTCCCCAATCTTGCAATTCTGAGTTTATATCTTGCAATTCTGCAAATTACATTCAATTTTTACTGCAAACTGTGAGGGGGAAAATTGAGAAAAGTTGTCGCAATTATTCTACCTTTTTATTTTTTATTCCAGAAACAGGCTTCTGAACCCCAATTTGGGAAAACCTGCATAGGGTGTTTTTGATGTGATTGCATGGTCTATCTAAAGAAAATTCCAGTGGAATTTTGCAACTTTTAACTTTCCCCGGTGAAAAAAAGCGCACTTGCATAATGTACTTAAAGCACTCTATTTTCATGCTCTAATTTTGTACTTTTGGATGGTTGAGCTAAAGAAAATTCCAGTGGAATTCTGCTACTTTTAACTTTGCCAATGCATTCTGAATTTGACATTTCAACATTATAAATGATATGCCATAAATGGATTATTGTCTCTCTCCGCAGCTCTGAGCTCCGGTGTGAACTCTTATGTGTTTAACTTGGTGTCTGAGAGAATGAACTGGACCGAAGCTCAGACGTACTGCAGACAGCATCACACCGATCTCGCCACCTTTAATAACCAGACGGACATCGATCAGCTGTTACAATCTCTACCCAGAGGTTTTAGCAGTTTAATGTGGATTGGACTCTATCGGACGGATGAGTATACTCCCTGGGATTGGGTCTGGTCCGATGGGAGCAAATCCCTCTTCACACCGTGGGATTCTTCACAACCAAACAATGTTGGTGGCCACCAGTACTGTGTGTGCATGTCTACTAATGGATACTGGAGCGATTATTGGTGTACGGATAAATTACCATTTATTTGCTACACCGGTGAGTTGTGAGCAGCTGCTACAGTACAGCAAATGCCAAACCATTTCACTTTGTAGTTTCAGTTTAATTTAACCGCCCAGCGGAATTGAAAACAGGGCATGTTGCTTATCATATTGTTTAATTGACTTCTTTTCATGGTTGAGACACTGAATGAGTGATTACATGAGACACAAAATGTTCATGTTTATTCCGTGCTATAACTAGCAAATAGGAAGAACTTGTCACACACAAGAGCATCAAAATGACATTTGTCCTTTGAATTTCCTGATAAAATCGACAGAGTTTGAAAGATGAGGTTTTGTTTCTATGGAAAGTAACAAAACAGAAAGCTTCTTGCGATTATTGGATGGCTACATAATCCCTTTAGTACATTATGGTTTTATTATAGTAAAAGTGTAAGCATGGTTTTTGTATTGACTACATTTTGTGTAACCACAGTTTTACTACATACAAATACCATGGTTACTCTTTGGTTAGTGTAAACCATGGTCAATCTGTGGTTACCAAGGTTTAACTACGTTTTATTCACGCATCAAAAAGATCAATCTTAGGAGTTTTTAAATTGCGTTCCATGCAGGGGTTAAAACAACACCTTTTGAAACACTACTTGTTAACTCAATAAATTTGATTGGTTTCACAATTAACAGGCTCATGATGTATTAAAAATATTTTTTTTAAATAAAATCAAATACAAATGGTTAATAATAGGGGTGTAACAGTACTAATACTGAACATTTTCATTACGGGTTTTTCGGTTCGGTACGCATGTTCATTGTAAAAACAAACACATTTATTCAGTTAAAATATACATGTTTTAAAAGTACGGCTAGATATGGAACAAGCAATATTCAGTTGAAACGTATGAGATTGAAACGCTGGATTTATTGATGATGAATATATAACGCTGCTTGTGTATTTCAAAACATATTCAGGCATTCAGTTTATTAGCACTGTTACAGAAATCATTTCTATATGACTGATGATAATTTTGAATCGCATCAAATTTAGTTTATGTGAAAACTGTAATCCAAGTGGAGGGACAGTTTCTATGCAATTCAAATACATATAATGATGCTCCAATATGCAGGTGATGGCTGTAGAGTATATTTTGCTAAAGACATATTTTGAAAGAAAAAAATCAATAAATGGTTAACCTATTTTTTTTTTCTCTCTCTTTTTTTTTTTTTTTTTTTAAAGTTGTTTGTCTCTTATACCGAATGTGTGTTGTTACTGGCCTGAACACTTCATCATGTGTGTCTCTTACAGAGAAAAAGAGACAGATGCTGAGACTGGAGGTAAAGTCAAGCCAAAATGTGAATGATCCTGCAGTGAAGAGTAAGATTTTGGCAAAGGTGAGTTTAATATACTGTGTTAAATAGATAACAATGATGACAAACTTAACAAAAGTATAGAGTAATAAAAGTCTGTTTCTGTCCTTCAGTTTGAGCATATACTGAAGGAAAATGGTCTGGCAGATGCTAAGCCCTCGTGGAGGAAGTTTTCTGGTGAAAATATCTTTCACAAGATGTGGTATCAGAAGAGTGATGCTTCTAATGCACTCTGCAAGAAAACCATGAACTGATCATCTCATAATATCTTACACTGACTGTCCTTTTAGCCATTTTGAATGCTTCTTTTGCATTGTTAGAGTTGGTTCTTGAATGTTGCAGTAAGTTTGAAAAACAAACTGGTGAGTAAAATTCTAAGCTGGAAAAAAAACAAAAAAAAAAAACATTCAAAATAAATGCAAACTGGAAAGCAAGATGACACCTGTCCTGTAGAAGGCGCTCAGTAAAACACAACAAAAAGAAAATGAGCGTAAGAACTACACTGTAGAGCTGTGAAAGTGTCAATAAAACAAAAATTATTGGAGTAAATTTTACAGGAAAATTATGAAGGTAAAATAATGCCATAAAGATTTGCATGGGCAGGGTAAGATTTGTGAAAGTGTACATAAGACTGTAAGCGTAAATTAAATTTGCATGCGCAAGAGAAGCTTTGTAAACGTGTAAATCACATTTCAAGCGCAAGAAAAAATGATTTGCAGCATTTTGCTGTTACTCGTATGTGTAATTCATGTATTGTGAAACTGCAGCTTCACGCTAACACAAAATAAATATGATCTGTATTCTTATGACTTCCATTTTTCCGCGCTTACACTTTTGGCACGGTTTTTTCGCCAAAATACGGTCAAAAGCACTGCAAGCCTGTGATCAGTGATTTGCAAGCGAAAACAGCAGTTTAAAGAACTGCAAAACGGATTGACCGCGTAGAACCAATCTGTATGTGTAAAAAACAGACTGTCAAATGTCTAAATGACTTGTTGTGTATGTAGGGCAAAAAGTTGCCGAAATAATCCGATCTGTACAGCTCCGTCTTTCTTTTATCTGCGCTTGCAGTTTTGGCATGATTCTCTCACTAACTGAGTTTTGCAAGCGTGAGGGGGAGGGCGGGTCCACCTTCTTTTTGTAGCCAATCAAATGAGGCTCTGGCTGACTCTCCATTTACTCTTATCTGATTGGTTCAAATAAACACATCAGACGCCAAGGCATTTATCTTCATTTAGTTCGGGAACGTTCTCGATACTTTTAACGTACACATACAGTAAAAATAATTAATTAATTAAATAAATAAAAAAACATGATATTTTATAAGTCGTGCTCCTTTAGGCTAGACTCCCATGTGTTCATACTGAATTACGAGCTGGTGTTAACATTATTTGGTTTGGTTTTGCTTTACATTGAAATTTCATAATCTGCTTACACCACTGATGTTAAACTTTATAATTAAAATGATGTTATGTGACAATGCTCAACACTATGGTATCAGAGTGCTACACTTTGTAAAACCTTTTTTTTTTGCTATGCCAATAAAGCTACTTAAATCTGAATTTGTCAGTTTTTCAAACCATGTCTCTGTTTATGGTTTTTAACACTCAGTTGTATATTTTGAAATTTCAGTATTGATTCTGATTCATGTGTCCGATCAAGCTATTATATGAAGCAAGCATGAGTAACAAGATGCTTTCTTTGTGTCCAGATTTGACTAATGCAAAAACTTTGATAAATATGTATTTAATCATGTCTAAATATATATCCAAATTCAAGTAACTGATTATGTGGGAATCCAAAGTTCCCAGCCACACAGCCATGTTTATGTGTTTATATATAAGAGCTAAACAGTCATCTAGTGCAGTGGTTCTCAAACTTTTTACAGTGGCGTACCCCCTGGGGCATTTAACATTCTTCTGAGTACCCCCACTTAGACCGCAGTCACACCTTTGCGATTAAGGGACAATATTTGCCACCTTAAATTGATTTACAGGTGCATTTTTTTACCTTTAGGCAAAGTTTTTCTAGCCTTTTTAATTGTATGTCATGTTTTATGTCATATTCTTACCATTCCATTAAGTGTATTATTAATATAATAAATAAAGCAATAAATGATGGCAAAACGAAGCGATAGCTTACTTGTAGATTTAAAACTAAAATCGCCAGTAGGTGGCGGCAAGTCATCGTCTTAATGAGCGAGGCGTCACGTCATTCATTCATTCATTCAGTAAGGAAGCAAATGGCTGTAGTTATGAATGGGTTATTAATCACTGACTCTCCGAATCGTTCAAAGCTGTAGATTCCTTCACTAACAAAACACCTAGCTCTGAATGTTGCTTGGAGACACACACCAGTTCTGTTTCAGATTTCATTGGAACTATTATTATTTCATTGTAAAATATAACAAACAATATTGACAATATTGTTTTTAAAATCTAGGCTTCATAATGTTCATTTAACATTACGTTTTTTGTTGAACTGCAATTTAAAATCAACGTCACATTTGCAATCGTTTGGATATTCAGGGAAAATTGCATTCTTGCTCGTATTTTGAACATGAAAAACAATAACTCGCACAGGGCATGTTTCTGTATCAACGAGGGTTTCTTAAACTGATTTCAGTCCCTCAATATTTGTTCTTCATGCTATTAAGTGCTACAAATCTACTTTAAAGATACAATTAACAACAGAGTGATTTGCTAAAGTAGCATATTTAGCGGGTATCCTATTATACGCAAGCTGCTTGTGTGGATGCAGTCAGTTTTGACTGCAAAAGATATGCTCGGTTTTAATGTTACTTTAGTTGGGGTTGGGGTAGAATTAAATGACTGCCAAAACTCAGCATTTTGTTCGCGTACCCCCTCCGTGCACCTCACGTACCCCAGTTTGAGAACCACTGGTCTAGTGGTTACTAGATCAGTGGGTACAATTATTATTGAACCAAATTTTTGTTAAAAATTTTTAACAAAGCTTCAGCTTTCCTGCAGCTCAAATAGTAGAGCATGGCATTAGCAACACCAAGGTCATGGGTTCGATTCCCAGGAAAAGCAAGAGCTGATAAAAATGTAAAACTGTAACTTGAATGCAATGTAAGTTGCTTCAAAGCGTCTGCTAAATATGTAAATGTAAAAAATTTAACCATCCCTGATCAGTAGACAAGTGAAATTATGCAGATATTAGGCTAGTGCAGATATTAGGCCTTCTTTAATTATCATCAAAATTACAATATAATATTACAATAAACTAAATATATCATATAGCCTGTTTAGGAGGAGAAGGATACTACTCAGATACTCAGTATGAACACAACTTATAAAATGTCATGTTTTAATTAAGTTGGTATTTATTTATTTTTACTGTATGTGTATGTTAAAAGTACACAAGCGACTAGCCAGCAGAAGAGACGGCAGCGGTGCGCGTGAGTGTGTTGCTTAATACTTTGTTACTAGATCTGTTGTTTAAATTATTACTTGCTGCTAGGAAGGAATATTTCATTTTCTACCTATTTC
>JAFVLL020018690.1:0-13372 GCA_021397915.2 Tor tambroides | reverse complement strand
ACAGGCTTGTCGGGAGACAGCCTTCAGGGCTAGAGAGCCGAGAGCCGGGCCAATCTAGAGTCAAACAGACTCACCTTGTTACCTGTGCTGAATGAACTGTAGAGCGTCTGAACGACTCCTCGTGACCCATTCACCCACATACACTTCACACACACACAGACAGCGGGGGGCCGGGAGTGTTGAGATGGTTTCATGCTGTGAAGCTGTGCTGTGGAGGTCTGTGAAAAGGAAAAGGAGAGGAACACAGCATCTTGATACGCCTTTTGGCAGGTAGAGTGAAGAGATTAACATGCAGACATGAATCCAGCTCATCCAGAACACCTCTCAGGGGAGGGGGCCGCTCACATGCCTCCCTGAGCGAATCTCTCGCAGAGTCCGAACCCTTTCCGGCCTGTCTCTTAAAAATAAAGGTTCCAATTAGAACCGAAGAGTTTTACTGAACGGTGTTCCACAAAGAACTTTTTTATATTTCATAGTTGTCAGATGATGGTAATGCTAAAAACAATGCTAAATGCAAATAATAAAATGCAACTGCGCATATAATTGCACATAGTTAGGATAATAAAAAAGGCCTTTTTTTAAAAAGTGAGGGAGATATCTTTTGTTTTTGACATTAGGAATGCATCGAAAACAAACTTTATGGTACTTTAGTGCAAATTTTACGCATCACTTGGTAATATGGCCAATACTAATACAATATTTGCCCAAGTGTTTGTTCCAGTGTTATTTTAATATTATCTATGTACTATTATAGTTTTATTAAAATTTTTAATTAGCTTTTATTTTATATATTTTTGTTTTTTGTCATTTTTATTTTGTGAATATGACTAACTAGGGATATTTTTATGTCAGTTTCCGTTTTAGTTTAATTTTAGTTTACTTCCAGTTAGTGATTTTAGTGCTTCAGCATAAACATATTTCTGTTCGTTTCCAAGGCATTTGTAATTTTCAATTAGTTTTAAAATGTTATTTTATTTTAGCTTTGTTTCAATTAACAAAAAAGTTTTAGTAGTCATATTTCTGCTGTTGTTTATGAATTTTGCATTGCAAGTTTTCCATTGAATAATGGAAAACCAAAGAAAGCTGTGTAAATGTGAAATTACTAATATATATATTTTTTATTTTGCTGACCCCACTGAAAGTCATTAAATTTGCATCCTGATCTGAAAAACATTATTAATTAAAATAATATTTATTAATTGTTAATACTGTAAGTACTATTTAGTATCCCGAGAGCTAAATAGACAACTCAAGATACCTTGAAAAATGATTTCTCATATCAAGACGGTCTTAAGAAGCTCTAAAGAAGAGTATATGGAGGAATCAGAGATCACAAAGTGGGCAGATTCCTCCAATCACTGACCCTGCAGAGGATCGCTCACGGTCCTCTTGGTAGCACAAGAGGGACTCCTGCCTCGTCCTTAACCTGTGACGCAAGGGACCCTCTGCAAGGTCCCATCACCTGATCCCCAGCATTGCCTGGGGCTCCCAGGTGAGGAAGAGAGGGTGTCAAATTGGGGCTTTGCTAAGAAAGACCACCACCCTAGAGTAATAAAGATCACAGGATGACTAATTGTATGCCTGGCAGGCGGCAGATCTTTACACCTCGACAGTCAGCTAATAAGACAAAAGGCCCAGCGCCTGTCTCTCCCAGGGCCAGGTGGCACACCTCTGGAGCCCAGAGCGGGGTCAGGTGCTCGGGCCGACCGGCTGTAATCATCAGCGGGTCCACTTCAGGGCAACTGCCACCTTATCAATCATTGATTGCATTTCATTAGGGGCTCAACAGAGTGAGTATTGAGCCTCGAAGTGATATTGAGGTTATAGTGCAGCTTGACTACAGGGAACGCAGCGCTGATTTGTGCTGGCAGACTTAATTTGGGAGGGAGTGTGCTGGACTTTTTGTTTGGGCTGAGAAAGTGTGATGTGAAGTAGTTTCTAGAGATGTGTGAGTTGTACTTGTGTAAAGTAGCCGCAGGTCGTTCTGTAGACGCCACATGAATAATGAAGTAAAGCTAAGTCCACCGAGCAGAACTGTGCAGTTTATTCACCTCGTGGCTGTTTGAAGTCATTTTATACCGCTCTCACTTGCTTTTTAGTTTTTCTACTTACCTCACTTTCTTATATTTCTCAAATAATGCATTTCTTTTTATATTTTACACTTATACACTTATATTTATTCATTTATTTATTTTTATCCAAAGTGACTTTTAAATGAGAAATACACAGCTTGTGAAACTAAATTAAATAGATTTTGTTACTATTAATATTATTTCATTTTATTGATTTTAATTAAAATAAAAACATTTGCAAAGCACTTTTTACTAATACGACTTTGCATTATTATTAATATTAATTTTAGCTGCTGCAGTATAATAAAATCAACAATAAAATACATAAAATGCTCATAGAAATGTGTGCAGTGGAGAGTGTTCTAGGTTGTTGCTCAAGTCTATGGGACTTTTTTTTTACTTTTATTGTCCACCAGGCAAATATTGTTAAATCTGGTCACTTGCAAGCCTCAAAATGACTTAAGGTTACACTTAGGGTTAGTGGTTTGAATCTGAAGTAAGAAAGAAATTTTATCATTAAACCAATGAGTCATACTTGACCTTTAATAATTTCTTTATCAAAATAAAGCGCATATCGCAATCTGAGAACATACAGACTAGCAACTATGTTGTATTTGTCAGCGTGTGTGAAGATGTGAATAGCTAAGCACGAGTGAATGTGTGTATGTTTTTACGTAAGTGCTTGTGTGTGCGTTCATGTTGTGCCAAAGGGCCCGTGGCAGGGTGTCGTAGCCAGCGAGCATCAGAGACATTAACTAACTTCTGTTTTATAATGGAGATTAATGAACTGAGCCGTGGCCAAGGGGAAGACAGGACAGGAGAGGAGAGCAAAGGAGAAAGAGGGTATGAAAAAGAAAGAGAGAGAGAGGGGTGTGCTGCCAGTGCCAAGGCTGTGTTGGTGACAGATTGCCCACTGGGTGTGGATGGCAGAGCGCTGTTGAACCAGAGACAGGTTGGGCGACTGGGGCCGGACACAGGGAACTGCAGCGGGGAGGCAGCCTGGAACAAGAGCCCCATACCTGGGCAGCATCAGGCACGAGAGCAGGGGAGAACCAAACCATGGAGACACATACAGATGGGCAGAGAAAGGGAGGGAGTACTGGCGCGTATAATAAAGAAATACCCACAGGACGACCAGACGTACAGTAAAACAAGAAATACTTTATGAACAGGTGTACACACACACACTTAAAACAAAGCACTCATAAACACACACTGTACACTGATTGATGCATAAAACTGGGTGCAATAACAGTCATACAAAAAATGAATACATAATAAAAAGCATTAATACTGTTTTTCTATAACCTAATATAAACAGTTTGATTTTGTCATTTGAAATAATATTTTTGAGTTTAATGGGGTTTTTTTTGTTTGTTTTTTACAGTGCAATAAAAAAATAACAATAATTGATACAGAAATACTCTTAAATATGATACATAGCTCTTATTTTATAATTATTTCTTATTTTTATTATATTATTTTATTTTATTATTAAAATATTTTCATTTATCAATTTGGCAGATGCTTTAATGCAAAGTGACTTTTTAAAATGTTACGCTTTAAGCTAAGGAGATGTTGTGAAACATTGGTGAAATTGTTATAATAATAATTCCTTTTTTAATGATTTCGTGTGATAATAGATTTGATTATAGCAGTGTTATTTTAGTATTATTGAGATACTGTTATAGTCCTTATTAATATTTTGAATCAGTTTTTATTTTTATATTTTTCCATTTTCAAGTAATTTTAAAGTTTGACATATATAGTTCTTGTATCAATTGTTATATGTTATATGTTATTTGATTTCAGTTAACCTTTATTTTATTTCAAGTAAAAAAAATTTTCTTTCTACTCTTGTTGTTTTGTTTTTTTTTTACTATTCTTGTTTTAGTTAACAATAATAACCCTGGATTAAAGTGAGTAAATGCTTCACAGGATGTGTTTTTGTATTATAGAAAATGGTACAGTAATGAGAAGTCTTGCTTTATTTGTGTTTCAAGGTGCTCTCTTGTTTTTTTCTATTCTAATCATTTCTTTTTAAGACAGTTTTTTTTAACAAAATGAGTCCCTACTAATCGCACTGTAACAAATGTAAAGGTTGAATAAATACATTAGACTAAATAATGCAAGAACAACAGAGCACAAGGTCTCAGCTGTAACAGGGACTCTCTCTCTCTCTCTCTCTCTCTCTCTCTCTCTCTCTCTCTCTCTCTCTCTCGCCCCATGTTTGTCATTGACTTGAGCCATCTGTGAGGATCGTTACTGCTCGTTGTTGATTGGCTGGGGGAGGACTGTTAGTTCTAAGGTCATATTTTGTCGTGGGAAATGCAAGTAAATGAGGATGACGAGGAGGAAGCTTAGTGCCCCCATCTCCATATGCCCCCCAATCCTCTCTTGCGTGCATGTTGTGCACTATCACGCAAACACAGTCCCAGATGAGCTCTTAAAGTTAAACTCCAAAGGAATATCACAATATTCTGTGGTTTCCTGAGCCTGTTTCTGCCTCTCCGCCTGATCTGAAGGCCACTGTTGTTCTTCCTCGTAAATGTAACAGTTTCCACACAGTATGTTCAGAAACTTAGCCAGAAAGTGTTCAGTTTCAAGGCCTCGTGGCCTGGCATAAAACAGTCACTAAGAGCTGCACTTCACAGACGCAGGCCCTGCTAATGTTTGCATGACATAGATGTAGGAAACCCGAGAGTTAACGTTCAAGCATGAGCTCTGTATTTCTGCATGTATTAAGGTATATTTGTATATTTTAGGTGTGTGTGTGTGTGTGTGTGTGTGTGTGTGTGTTTGTGTGTGTGTTTGTGTGTGTGTGTGGCCTAGAGACAGTTTCGGGGGACAAAATGTCTAAAAGTACCCATGAAAAAAACTTCTTCTTTTTTTTGTATCTTCGGAAGGTGAAATGTTTGTAAAGAAATTAAATAATGTCTTTATTCAGTTCTGAAATTTTAAAATAAAAAGCTTTTAAAATTAAGCTCTTAATTAAAAGCTTAATTTTAAAGTTAGTGTAAATTATAGTTTATATTATTAATAAAATATTTTATTATGTATATTCTAAAATTATTTTGAAATTTATATTAAATAATTTTTTTTACTTAAATGTATTTACGTATTACTTATTTGAGAGCTAATGTTCTTTATTCATTTCTAAAAATCTTCAGATTTATTTTAAAGTTATGAATAGATTAGAGATAACAACAGTGCACAAAAAATTAAATTTACTTTTTACTTAAATTTATTTACTTATTATTTAAAGTATGCTGTATTTAGTTTAATATATATATTTTTTCACACTTCTTTGGGAAGTCTGTAGCTTAATTTAAAAACAATACACTGAAAAGTGAGATTTACTTTAAGATTTTATTTATTTTCTTAAAATGATTTATAATTTTTTTTAACAACAGTTCACTGAAAAATGAGATTTTCTTAAAGATTTTAAGTATTTTCTTAAAATTATTTATAATTTATTTAAAGCGTGTCTTATGTATTTTAAAATGACTTTTTAAATATACTACGTCAACAAACGTCAACAATAGCACTAGTGTAAATAAAACTGGTAAGCAATGAAAATACACAACCTCATTAATTATTCATGTCCTGGTGCATGCTGGGAACACCAGCATTGTAAAGCTAAGTGTATTTTACTCGATTTTATACCTTATATAAATATATACTGATATAATATACTGATATTTGTCAATAAATATTAGCAGGGTTTTCTTTGGGATCGATACAGTACTTGAGGATTGTAAATATAACAAACAAATTTACCTGAATTAGAGCTTGTATTTCAACATGCAGAATGTAGAATTAGTGCAATATTTGCAGTGTGTGTGCGTGAGTGTGTGTACAGACACAGGCTGTTGTTCTCACAGTACAGTAATGATAGGTTTGCCAGCAGCCCCAGCTGCCTCTTACCTGGCAACTCTTGAGGGAGAAAAACAACTAGAACTTCCCCTCTTCATCTCTCTCTCTTTCTCTCTCTCCTCCTAACATACTCACTCACTCACTCGTTTCCACTTTATTTGTGCACATTTCCCTCACTTTGTCTTCTTCTGTCTTCTCTCCGTCCCTCGAGTCTTTTTTCCTTTGTTTTCTTCCAACCCTTTCCCCCTTTGCTCATCTTTCAGTGCTGTTTTCTGTCTGCATCTCTCTCTTTCACCTCTCATCATGAGATTTACAATTACTCTGCCGTTTCCTCTCTTTGTCCTGCTCTCTGTAGCCAACCTGGGGTTTTTTTTCTGTCGTTTTATCCTGATTTCATGAACTGCATCTGTAGTTCTTTGGGTCAATCTTTTCTCTCTTTGTCTGTGTTTACTCTATACTTTCATCTGTCTCTTTGTTTTCTGTTCTCTCCTCATACAGTCATGTGAAGTGTGTGTGTGTGTGTGTGTGTGTGTGTGTGTGTGTGGTAGGTTTCAATGTAATACCCCAGGGAGCTCCAGTAGAGGTTGCCATAATACCAGCTCTGGCTTCCTCTGTATCACCTCCACACCTCTCTGTCTGTCTCTGAACACTGTGTGTATGAGAGAAAGAGAGAGAGAGAGAGAGAGAGAGAGAGAGAGAGAGAGAGAGAGAGAGAGAGAGAGAGAGAGAGAGAGAGAGAGCAATCCTCCTCTTCAGCCTGATCATACAGGCTCAAATCTAAATTTATCTATATACTAGCCTTGTCATTATAAACATTTATGGCTTACTTTCTTCTGTGGGACACAAAAAGAGATGTTTCGCAGAATGTATGAGCAGCTCTCTTCTTTTCAGTAGAAGTAGATGGTGACCAGAGTCTCTCAAGCTTCAAAAGCAGAAAAACACAAAGCATGGTTCATATGTGTTTTATTAAAAAATAGTTCGGACAATTGTTCCTTTGTAAAAGAAACACTTTGTAAATAAACTCATTATTCATAGAACAACCTTGCATTAATAGCTGTGGTCACTTTTCATTTCAAATTTTCTTTTTATTTTATTTTGATTGAATTAGAGTCTGCAAGGTTATTTTTAATGATTAAATGGATCAAGAGTGACAGACATCTTTTGCAACAATATAAATGTCTTTATTATAAATTAAAATAATTACCTTATTTTAAAATTTCTATAAATCAAAAAATTCCTGAAAAAAAAAACGTTTTCACAAATATACTAAGCAGCTGTGATTAAAAAAGTGCTGAAAATTTAGCTTCGTCATCATAGGAATAAATAGCACTTTAAAATAAATTTTAATAGAAAACAGCTATTTTAAATTGCAATAAAATTCACGTTACTGTTTAAACTGTATGTTATATAAAAATAAATGCAGCCTCGGTGAACAAGATTTTTTTCATAATCCAAACTTTTTAATAGTTGTGTATTTCTGAGCACCAAAAATTTTTCTGTGGGACAACATATAGTATTCCCATGATTAGAAATATATATATATATTCATTATTTCTTTGCAATAATATGTGTACTGATGAGCTCATAAAAACCTTACAAAATTATTGCAAAAAAGTTAAATAGATAAACAATGTACTGGGCAAGAGTGATGATTTGATGCTTCCGCCTATGAAGTGGAAAGGAGATGCCCTGGAGGTGAAGACAGGAGATAAAATGATGAAAAATCAGACTTTAATTCAGTGCAGATGTAGCAGATGGAAAATGATTATGCATAAGAAGCCGTTGTAAGATGCTCATGTCCTGTCTTGGTTTTGGTACTCTTAGTGAGACCAGAATGAGTCTGTGGGCCAGAGGAGATGTGTGACTTACACAGGAACACTACAGGATAACACGCACAAACACACACAGTCACATACGCCGTGTGAAGAATGACAGTGGAGCATATGTGTACATTCTGAAAGGATCGCAGCCCTGGATCACTGCTTGTGTGATTTGGCACAGGTTGAGTGTGTGTTCTGTGTGTATTTGTGTGTGTGTGTGTCTGTGTGTGTGTGACAGGTTGGTGTAAATGAGATTCCGACAGCTTCTTTTTCTGTCCGCCTCATCACATGTTTGGTTTCTCTTTTTTGAACACAACTTACTTATGTATAGTAAATAACTGGTTAAATTTAAATCGTAAAAATTATTTATTTATTTATTATAATTATACTTTTTTATGGTGCTCCACTTTGCTGTTTATGGATTTACTGTGCTGTTTATGGATGCAAACCATGCTGATTTACAGTACCAGAGCTAGAGTATTGGACTAAACTGTGTTTGTGTGTGTGTGTGTGTGTGTGTGTGTGTTATTAGGAGGTTCTTCTGAAAAGAGCTGCAGACCTGGTGGAGGCGCTGTATGGAATGCCTCATAACAATCAGGTATGAAAATCACTACAATGAAGCTGATGGTTTTATATGCAGCCAGCTGATTTATAACATTTTTTTCATTATATATATATATATATATATATATATATATGTATATATATGTACACACACAGTCAATAATATAATATTTAAAAATTATAATGTAAATAAAATGATAATAATGTAACATAATAAGAACATGATGTTTATTTAACAACTTATAATTTTAAATTTATATAAGCTAAATAAAGTAATTTTATAATTATTATAATTTAAATAAGATTATAATAATGATGAAAAATAATCCGTAAATTCCTTACAATGTTAAAATATTCTTGGATTAATAATTAATTATATTATTAATTTAATTTATTTCAGGGCATTATTTTTTTCTTTCGTGTAATGTAATATCTTGAATCAGAACCCAATGAGAAGCACTGTGTATCATTTTAACACCTTTCTCTCTCTGTTCTCTGGATTGGCCAGGAGATCATTTTAAAGCGTGCTGCAGACCTGACGGAGGCGCTGTACAGCGTGCCGCGGAGCCATAACCAGTTGCCCTCGCTGACAGGCTCCGGCGCTCACTCGGGCATGATGGGAGTTAACTCTTTCAGCAGCCAGCTCGCCGTCAACATCTCTGAGGCCTCACAGGGAGACCAAGGTCAGTGTGTGCTGTGAATCCCAAATCACACATTCAAACACATGCATGCACGGCTGTCAAGCAATTAAAAAATTGTATTGCATATATCAATATTTGGAAGTCCGTATATTGTTTGTTTTATATCGCTGAACACGAAGCATATCACTGCAAACAATTTTACAATCAAGACTCAAATTAAAAGCGGTACTTCATTTACATACAGATCAAGGGGCATGATTAATTGTGTTAATATTTTTATCACACTATTTTCTTTCGAACTAATCAGACTAATGTGTTGCATTGACAGCCCTACAAAGTGTCTGACTGGGTTTGATTGAGACACGAGTTCACGAAACTCAAAGCTACTCGACAACCTCAACACTTAAATTCAGTCACACGGTTTGTCAGTCCTTGTCTGGATCTGTTCATCTGTCGTTTGTCAGCACTGTACATGACGACCACATGGCTGTGTTTTGGCAGGCCTGTCACCCACAGCGCTCAAAACTGCCACTCACACTCACCTGCCCATAGAAACGACACGTTCATCAGAGTGTGTCTGTGTGTGTACACACTCCCTGTCACTCCTGAGAGAAGTGTGAGCGGCACAGAGCTGTGAACGAGCTGAGAGACTCAGGATGACAGCGCTACAAGAATGAAACACGCTATTTGCAAATGCAAACGCAGTTTATGAGCACAGCATGCACACATTTTGGAATACCGGTGTATTAAAATCAAGATGCAATCGTTGGTTTACAATTCAGTTGGCAATCATTTAGCATTCATTAGCTGACTTCTAAAGCAGGATACAAGAAACATCATAAAGCATTTAAGCAACAATGAAATGGTACAAAAAATATCTCAAATAAATGCTGTTCTTTTCTGTTCATCAAA
Source organism: Tor tambroides (assembly GCA_021397915.2). Taxonomy (NCBI): domain Eukaryota; kingdom Metazoa; phylum Chordata; class Actinopteri; order Cypriniformes; family Cyprinidae; genus Tor; species Tor tambroides. The sequence continues at coordinate 3,487 of JAFVLL020018690.1, read as the reverse complement.
GAATACTGAAAATATTTTCCACAAAAATATTAAGTGGCACAACTGTTTTCAATATTGATTATAACAAGCAATATTTCTTGAGAACCAAATCAGCATATTAGAATGATTTCAAAAGTATCATGTGACACTGAATACTAGAGTAATGTTGTTGAAAATTCAGCTTTGCATTACAGGAATAACTTACATTTTAAAATATACTCAAATTGAAAACGTTACTTTAAATTGTAATAATATTGTAACATGAGCTGACTGCTAAAGCTGATTGATTCTACATAGAAGGATAAAATGTTCACCTTGAATTCTTAAAGTTACTTAAAATGCAGCTAAACTCTGCACTTAAAATGTCTTATGTAATTTCCACACCTTTAGCGTCACTAAATAGAAATACCATTTGCATTTCCATGCACAAGTATGTTTTCAATATCACAGCGTCAGGCCATGTTTCTCTTCACCCACCAGCTCTGACACTCACAGACAGGAAGTGGGAATGGATGTGAGATGAACAGATCACCCTCCTTATATCAGAGATAGAGAGAAAGAGAGTGAGACACACAGGAAGGCAGAGAAACTCTCTCTCCCTTGACACCCTCTGCTTTCTCTCCTGCTAGCACTCATCCCATTTTCCTCTCGTCTGTTTTCCTCATTCACGCAGGAAAGGAACACCTACAGGAATCCATGAGGTCATGGGAAAGGGCCGTTAGCCATTATAAAAATATTGCATTTCATACTTCATGCTTGTATGCAGTGAAACTTCAGCAGGATTTAATTCGGTTAGCCTGCTGCTCCGCTCGTTCATCCATCAAACTAATTATTGTTTCAAGTTCTAATTAAGTTGCAAACTGATTTACAGAAAACACTACCTTTTTCCTGCAGCTTATCAAACCACATAGGAGCACAGTTTATTTAGGGAAGGTCTCGGATTAACCAGCATCGACTCTGCTGACGAGTGATATTTGTAGCTTATAATGGCAGTCATGTTGCTGCTCACGTGACTCTGACGTGGTAAAAGGATGTTGATTTTTTCAGTTAGGAAAAAAATTTTTTTTTCCATAGTCTGAATTGCTTAGTAAAACTTTTAAAACAAGATTTATTTGCTTTTTTTTTTTTTCTAGTGAGCTTTATACATTAAAACATATTTAACAGTTTGGATCAGTAAAAAAGAATGACAGTAAAGACCTTTGCGTTGTTACAAAAATATTATATTGCAATAATTGCTGTTCTTGTGAAGTTTCTATTGATAAATGGTCATGAAATTAAAAAAAAAAAAATTAAGCTTTGCCATCAGAAGAATAAATTACATAAAAATATTATTTTAAAATTATTTTAAATTGTAATAATAGTTAATTACTCTCTCTGCCTTTCTTTCTCAACTGTTCGATATGAGAATTAGGCTTAAGGCCCAGAGAGTGGATGGATGCCAAGTGGTATTCACAGCTCTCTCTCTTCACTTCCTGTTTAGTTTTGGCTGACTGTGAATTGTACAGGAGAAAAAAGAAAGAAAAAAACAAGAATATGATGTTTCCTTAAGAAATGTCTCTTTAAAACTTACCACCATGCTTGCAAGTATGTTGTGATGACTAACAGGCCATTGTTATGCAGGGTTATTGCTGGGGTGTTTTTGGTGGTTGCTAGGGTTGTTTTTTACTGGCTTAAGTCAACTCTCAAGTCTATGTGATATCCATGTTTCTCAGTATGGCTTGGGTCCTGTCTGTCTTTTGCCAGGCGAAAAGAGTCCAAAACACCCAATATACACACACACTGCTTATGGGAACATAGACAAAATTTTGTTTGACTGCTGTACTGAGTGCTTTCTTAACAGCATCCGGACATCTTTAAAATGTTTTCACATTTACCAAGGGATCCCACCCACTAGAAACACAAACCCAGCATGTCACAGACACACATTAGTCCAACCGCAACATCTACAAATCACATCAAGCATCTTAATAAGCAAACTCATAATAAATCCCAGCGCTGACATGGTTTATATTTGAACTTCAGTCTACAAGAGCGTCCTCCTTAACCTGTCGCCGTCTCTTACATTCCAGGTTACTCTCGTAACTCAAACAGCGTGTCTCCTCGCGGGTACGTGCCGAGCTCCACACCCCAGCAGTCCAACTACAACACCATCACCTCCACCATGAACGGATACGGAGCCGCCGGGATGACCAACCTGGGCGTCCCTGGATCCCCGAGTTTCCTCAACGGATCCGCCGCCAACTCTCCATACGCAAGTGAGTGTTCTGTTGATCAGCTAACAGATCCTGACATTTCTGCTGAAAAGACCAGCATCTTGGCCTTCTTGGCTAGTTTAACCAGCAATACTTTTTACTTTCAGCTAGTCTCAAGCCTTTACCAGCTAAGGGAGTTTTTACAGCAACGCCATATATACTCTTAAAGAAATGGTCTTTTAAGAACTGTTCACTGAAAGTTTCTTTGGGGAGCCAGAATTGGTTTCTCCGTACTCTTAGAAATAAAGGTTCTTCATTGGCAATGGTTCCATGAAGAACCTTTAACATCCATGGAAACTTGCACTTTATAGTGTTTCTTGTAGTGCTGCAAATGGGTTCTTTAGATAAAATTGTTCTTCACACTATGAAATACATGGTTCTTTTAAGAACTGTTCACTGAAAGGTCCTTTGGGAAACCAAAAATGGTTCTTCTATTGCATCACTGTGAAAACCCCCTTTTGGAACCCTTTTTTTAGAGTGTAGAACTACTATTTTGGGTTGAACAGTTATTTTCTTAGTGTGAAGAAAATTTTAATAATCTGAAGAACATTTTCCCACTATAAAGAACCTTTTCGTGGAACCATCAATGCCAATAAGAACCTTTTAAAGAGTGTAGACCGATTCACCAGCTACAACCCAGCCTGGAAATATTAGATACTACATGCTAGTCATTTCAGCAGGGTTTTTAACTCTTCACTGCATGTTTTGGATTCTGATTTGTTGGATTTAACCAGCTAAATTCGACTATTGTGAGTCTAAAAAGTTTGCATTTGTGATTTTGGGTGTCACAACAGGCATATTTGGTCACAACTCAGTCATCGTCTTAATGCTAATCTGAAATGCTAAGGTTGTTTGTTTGTCTATTTGTGTTCTTTGAGGGGAAGGTTATTGTCTGTCTGCTGTTCCATGCACTGTGAACGTCTCCATCCGAACTAACTCCACAAACACTCATATTTTTTCATCTCCTTTCATGTCTAACACTTTAACGACTCCTCCATGCATCTCACTCCGTCACACGCTCGCTTTCTCGCTGCGGTCAGGATAGTGAGCTTTCTGTCTGCACTTTCCTGTAGATACGTCTGTTGCTACTGTTTTGGGGGGGAAATCACAATGCTGGAGGCCTGACAATTACAAATGAGGTTTATATACTCAAGACTGTTCATATATTCGATATATAGCAGCTGTATTTTGTGTGATTGGCACTTGTTTGGCAGGCCGAGCTTTGTGCAAAGCTGTTTCATGGCAGGTTTGCTTTC
>JAFVLL020018689.1:0-15162 GCA_021397915.2 Tor tambroides | reverse complement strand
CCGATAACAAGCCAACAAAAATGTTAAGCCTGAAAGACGGCGATGGAGCGAGAGGGAGAGATTAAGGTTTAGGAAACACACTCTTCGCTCAAAGCCGCAGGAACTCTATAAAAGTGAGAGAGTGTAAAGACTCTGGAGTAGTGAGTGTCCATTGGCCAATGTTAATGTAGACGTGTTTTTGTCAGCTTTCCCAAAGTATCATTGTGAAATCTGCACAGGCTAATGGACAGGCAATTAAAGTTGTATTCAATTAGCTCCATGGGTTAAAACTACTCTCGAATCCAAGCGAGCAGGTGGTTCTGCTTATATGTGGAAAGAAAACACGTTTAAGACTATGTGATACTGTACAATCTGATCGAGTTTGACACTTTGCCACAATCCAGGGCCATGTACAGTGACAACCGAAACTTAATCCTACAAACAAGTCATGTTTCTGCTTAGTTTTAATGTTAAAATCTACAATAGTCCATGCTTAAAGAAATAAGGGACAAGAGGAGAGTGTACAATAAAGTTCTTTTAAAGGAATACTTCACCCAAAAATTACAAGATGTACTCACCCTCAGGCCATCCAAGATGCAGATGAGTTTGTTTCTAATTCAGAACAGATTTGGAGAAATTTAGCATTATATCACTTGCTTATTGAATCTTCTGCATGCAGTGAATGGGTGCCATTAGAATCAGAGCCCAAACAGCTGATAAAAACATCACAATAATCCACAAATAATCCACACCACTCCAGTCCATCAATTAATGTCTTGTGAAGCAAAAAGCTGTTTTTGTAAGAAACAAATCCATAAAGACATTTTTAACTTCAAAATCATAAGTCCATAATCCATAATAACGCTTCCTCTCGTAGTCCTCTCACATCAAAATATTTGTTTAGAACTGTTTTGCACTGTTTTCCCTTGTAAACAATGCTTGATCTGTACATATTTCTTTCCTGATTCTGACGAGTTGACTTTTTCACTGGAGAAAGCAATATTATGGATAGAGGACTCATATTTTAGCATCTTAATGATGGATTGTTTCTTACAAACACACAGCTTTTCACTTCACAATTGATGGACTGGACTGGAGTGGTGTGGATTACTAGTGGATTATTGTGATGTTTTTATCAGCTGTTTGGACTCTCATTTTGACGGCACCCATTCACTGCAGAGGATCCATTGGTGAGCAAGTGACCTAATGCTAAATTTTTCCAAATCTGTTCCCATGAAGAAACAAATTTATCTACATCTTGGATGGCCTGAGGGTGATATAATTTCAGCAAATTTTCATTTTTGGGTGAACTATTCCTTTATTGAATTGCCTGGTATGTATGAATGTTCAATATTCCAATGCATTATTCAAGTATTTTCCTGTCATCAACAATAAAGCTGCATATGGACTGATTTTGGTGCAAGCAGTGCCACAGAAACATTTGTTATCTTCTTGTCACATTTCTCTGCATTTTTTTCGTTTTTTTGTCGGTGAAAACATTGTACCTGTTTAGTATGTGCATTGTCTCTCTTGCAGAAACTCTTACAAAGAAAAATCACTTGAAACTATTTAGTTCGGGGACCTTTTGTTTATTTGGAATATCTGCTTCCATCAGTTAACATTGTAAATTCCTGGTTTAAAGTTTCCATTTATTTACAAAAAAAAAAAAAACTGAAAGTGCAGACATAGTTAAACTATCTGTGGTGTGGTTGTTGAATTAAATTCACTCAATTTAAATGCCATGTTTAAATGTAATTATATAACTTTCTATATTTGTACAAAACATTTTGAAACCTTTTTTTCTTTCAGAATGGTTAACGTCACAATATGCGTTACATGCTGTTACTTTGGGAAGTAACCTTGACTGGATCATCAAAAAACAACAACAACAGCAAAACACACATCTATTATCCCTTCAGCACTTTAAAAGCAATAGCAACATGTTTCTTTTGTAAAACAAAGGTTAAAAAAGAAGTTTCAACTATTTACTTAGCATTGAACTACACACTTTTAGCTCAATAAAAAACATTTTTTAATATAACGACTAGACATTTACTCAAGTTTTAACAATTAATACTTAAATGTGCTTCTGTTGAGCAGCTAATAATGTAAGGACAAAAACATCAACCTGTTAAAACACCTCTGGTGAGTAGTGGTGTAATTTCACCAGATATAGTCTCTGCACTAGTGATTAATCTGACACTGGTAAAACATCTACTATAATATAATTAAATATTTACTTTTTGCTTGCAGTTACCTGTATTCCAGCAGAATATACTGAATGGTTGTCACTGGAGACAGATGTTTTTAGCAGCCAGATGGTGTAGTTGTGACATCTACCAGCGGAGGCAAACTGAGCCAAATGTATTAACAGAAAAGCCCTCGGCTAGTTGTGAAGAAGACACCTGCATTTGACTAGGGAGGCGTTTTATTGGCACATCAACACAGGTTTGTGTAAACATATATATATATATATATGTAAATGTAAAAGCAACAGTGTTTGTTTGTTCTGAGTCCTTTATGTTAACCTCCGGATGTTACTGATGATCTACATGACAGGGTTGTGCAAAATTCAGAATGGAAGAATTGGCTCCATTTCATGAGTGTGAATTTGAATTGGCCACATCCTACAGGAAGTTCAATGGAATGACAGGAAGAGGAATTTACAAGTCACAAGTTATATATTTCTTTATATAGATGTGGATTTGACAATTGTGAATACTGTAATGCATTTTTTTATTATTAAATAACTGTTTGTTATTGATATATAATATTAGTGGGGGGGTCTTCCCATATAACATTTTCATTTTCAGTTAATTTGATAGTAAAACAAAACATCCATAAAAATAGATACTGTGTTCTGTGTTAATATGAAGGAAGTTTCTGTGTTTTTTTTGTGTTTTTTTTAACAGGTATTTTACCTGTATTTTGAATTTTGCATTAGATTGTGTTTTAGAATTAATGGAATTGTCCATAAAATGAATAGACATTGGCAATCCTGGCAGATTATTATTATTTTTTCAGTGTTTAAAAATGGCAGGTTTTTTAATTTATCTTGAATTTTGGATCTTTTGAATTCTACTTCCTTACATTCAAATTGCAATTCTGTTTGCTAACTCAATTCAAATGCAAAAGTTCAATTTGAATTTAAAACATTCTCAGTTAAATACTGAATGGTGCACAACCCTGTTCCATTTTGAATACAAGTGTATAGGCTAATGTTTATAGAAAACTGGTCAACAAAAAGTAAAAGTTTTGGCCAGATATCTTTTGACAAAGGAGGTCTGGAAGTCATGAAAACCCAATTGTTTCTATTCTGGTTGCTCTTTGAAAGTCTTCAGAATATCTTGCTACCTGCAACCACAGCTCTCCACCACCATGTCCTCGTACTGCTTGTACACCACATTATTGGCCGAGTCAATGTACAGAATACTGATGGGGCTGAGTCTGGTCGGGACGCAGCAGGTCGGTGGTGTGGATCTGGGATCCATGGAGTTCATGAGAGTCTGGATGATGGCGTGATTGGTAGGCTCCAAATGGGAGCGGATGGGAAAGTCGCAGACGCCGTCGCAGTGGAAGGCCTCGTACTCCAGAGGCGCGATGATCCAGTCGTCCCAGCCCATTTCCTTGAAGTTGACATGCAACTGCTTGCGGTTGCACCTCTGTTTGGGGTTCTTGGCTGGTTTTTTCCCACGTGGCAACGGTGCCCGACGCATCCGCCGCTGGGTGAAGAGGTACTCGTAGACGGTCTTGTTGTCGTGACCCGAACGGGCTTTGATCTCGTTGTAGAAGAGCCCTTGCTTTTTCGTACGGCCAAACACCACGAAGAAGGCTTTCTCCTGATTTTGCCTTCCCGCCCGACCCAGGCCGAGTAATCGCAAGTCAAGCGATCGGCCTTGATCGACCGCGTCCAACTCAAAGCAAAGCTGAGGAGCGTTTCTAAAGTTCTTGAACAGTTTCCAGATGTCAAACACATCCCAGTACGGGGCGCTATGAGGGTCGATAGGTCGAGTCAGCAGCAGGACGGGTCTGTGCTTACCTGAGGCACAGGTGTACAGTCTCAAAGCTGCCATGCCCTCAGTAAACGTGGCCTTACGAAAGTCCATGTGCTTCTTTCGGAGGATGCGCAGCTCTGCGCCCAACAGACCCTCCTTCTCCATTGAGCTGATGTTGAAGAGGTACCGCTGACGCCTCAGCAAGGGCGAACGGTCATCTGCAAAAGTTAAGGTCAAAGGTCAGTAAAAACAGCCCTTGCATTGCTTCATTAGTTTCATTTTAAAACTTGTTTTTATATCTGTTAAAGCATAACACAGAAAAGTAGTATGATTTGCTTTTCATGTACCATTTTAATAATAATTCCATGTTTTTGGATGTTACCATGGTAATACCAAGTTTTATATGTACTTTGGTAATAACATGTGTTTTGGATATTATGCATGATAATGTTACCATTTAGCATGGTAATACTATGTTTTTGCACAGTAAAAAATATTTTTTATTTGGACGTACAATAGTGTTACCATGTTTTTTTGTATACAATATCATCTTTTTAACATTTACCGTAAGAATAATATGATTTACCATGGTAATACTAAGGTTGCCATGTTTTTTGGATAAAATATCATACTTTTATCATTTACCATAAGAATAATATGATTTACTATGGTAATACGATGGTTTTGCACAATACAGTGATTTTATTTGGACATGCACGATGGTTTTACCATGTTTTTTTGGACACGTTTTTAACATTTTCCATGAAAATACCATGTTTTTTTTAGACATTTACCATGGTTATACCATGTTTTTGCACATGGTGTGAGGGTAATACAATGTTTTTTGGTCACAATACTACTGTTTGAACATTTACAATGGTTTACTATAGTAATAGCATGTTTTTGTTCAAATGGTATCATGATATTACTATGTTTTTTGAACATTTACCATGGTAATACAATAGTATCATGTGCGGAAAACACCATATTACATGAATATGGCAATCATTTAGTAACATGGTATTTCCATCTGATACTCTCACTGGACTTTTTGTAAGGGAAGACATTTATTTTAAAAGAGTAAAATGATCAGTCACTTTGATGTTTTCTAACAGCGATGCAGCTAATGTTTTCCACAATCAAAGCTCACACATCGTGATTGTGTGTCTGTCTCTAAGAGAGAGCACTTTCTGAATGCAATGCAATATGAAAGCAGCGCATTATAAAAATCAAAGGTTTCATTTTATCCAAGAACAGTTTGCTTTCAAAGACTATTAAAACCAGACGACCTCAGCCACAACATACTGTAAACACAGCATTATTATCAACCTGCAGCTATTTACCAGTGGGCCTACCACCATGACATATGGCTTTCACTAACATAGGCTGAAAAGACCATCTGAAGCGCATGGAGAAGGGCAGAAAGAGTGCAACTGATTAGCACTGTATGAGTGTGTGTTTGTGTGTGTGGAGATATAAATTACACTGAATGGATGTAGAAGGACCTGATGTGCGGTCGATTTTCAAACTTACTGAAATATATATAACCTACATAAAAATATATAACTTATAACAAATAGTAATACCAAAAATGGATTTTCTGTCATCATTTACACACCTTCATGTCTATCCAAACCTGTATGACCTGTATGATCTCCAAAAAGAAATATTTAGAAGCATGTTTAGAGCACCAGGCTGCTCTTTTTCTTGCGTTGAAAGTGAATGGAAATCTAACATTTGTGCTCCACAGAAGAGATCATACAGGTTTGAAGCAACAAATGTGAGTAAATGATCATTTGTAGGGAAACTTTTCCTTTAGGTGAGGGAAAAATGCGTGCATTTCTTTCTCGGTGTCTACAGAGGATGTGGTAACTATAAATCTGCAAAGGGCATTTCACACGGCATAAACTAAAAGCATTCAATGCTTCTGTGGGGTCAATCTTGGAGCTACATAAAGCAGGGCCATTTAAATGCTGTTTCAAACAGATTTACTTTGAAAAAAAAAAAACATATTGAGGCCACCTACTTGTACCCGGCCCAGGAGTTTATTTACTTTAAGCAGAGGTCCATCAAAAGTCTTATGCCAGATGCATATTGACACAGTTGGTTTGGGTCAGAGACCCGGATTAAAAAAAAAAACCATTGTGTAGATTTAGTGTGTAGTAAAAAACTAAGCAAAAATAAGATGTTTTCAAAATATATATCCACTGACTTTTCTTTTGTATAAACAGAAAAGGACAATTTAGCGCAAATGCAGTAGACTTCAAATGGGTAGTTGACGTGACATTTCAAGCAGTGACAGCAGTATCCTGCCATTTGAAAGGCAATATAACATTTTCCTTTCTACATTTTTTGGACGGTTATCATACCTGCACTTTTTTATGAGCTTATATTATTTGAGAAACTATATGGAATATAAACTCTATGGGATATTTATTCTCATAATTCATTTTTCACACTACAATACTAATGAATGAATCTGCAAAAATCTAAAACAGGATTAAAGATAGTGGTTACAACAGTTAGAAATATACACTTTGTCTTATAAAATCCATTTTAACCTAAAATCTTTATACTAACTAACTATATATATATATATACATATATATATACAGTATATATATATATATATATTTTTCCCCTCCTTATGCTTCATCACCATAGTCCAGGAAAAAAGATATAGTTGACCCAATGTAGGGCATGTTGTCACAATATATGAGGTAAGTTGTCACATTTGAAACCTGAAACCTGCTATTTTAAGGCTTTTAATCTAATTTGAAATAAATTAAATGAAATTAGTATAAAACATAAAACAATTCATGAAACAGCTAAATGTACCAGAAAACAAATTCTAATTTATAAAATGTTACATATAAAAACATTAAATAAACCACTGTGATTTTATTGTTCATTCCTTTACCCAACAACTACATAAAAAATATGAAAATCATATGGAATGCTTTAAATATTAAATATTTGAAACCAATATTCAGACTTTTGTTTCAAAACCTCACAGTTACTGAAATACAGCCCTTGTGACAATTCACCAGTGTGACAACTTGCCCCGGTGGTCCCTATAATGCTGTCCTCTCCAATGCAAACCAGAATAAACAGGTATACCATACCTTGTCCTCTATCTACAAAGCTGGTGATGGTATTAGCCATCCCAGCCTCGTGCAGGACGCTAGTATTGACCTCTCCGCTGGTCAGTGACCAGTACAGGGACAGCATGTAGTCATGGGGCGTCACTAAAGGGTGTTTGAGTTCCTCGCTGTCCTCCAGCTTTACCGCGCCCGTCGCTCTCAGATGCGCAGGTGCCGGTGCGATGCTTTTCATCACGCCAATATTGGTCTGAGCAGCCCTGATCGCAGCCGGCGCGGTGGATTTCTGCGCAGAAACTCCTTTATTGTGTCCCGCTTGGTGCTGGATGCTCGAAGAGGATGCGACTCTCGCCGCATCCTTGGGTACCAAAGAGCGCGCGGCCTCCCTGCGCCCTAAACTCACAGGGACCGCGGCTCGAGCCGGGTTACTCTCGGCCTTTATCAGAGGTGGACCAGCGCGGATGCGAGAGATCTTCGCGTTGTCTGAGGGCTTAACGAAAGTCGTGCCGTTGCGCGCCCCTGGATTTAACCGTGGATTGGCTTTGGCCGTTCCGGCGCCCCTGTGACCGGTCACTCCAGCGATGGAGAGCGCCTGTGGGATGAAGTCCAGGTATAACAGAGTCCAGAAGCCCAATAAAAGAGGGAGACTAGTCAGAACTTTCATCCTCTGATCTTCCTCTGAGTTTCGGCGATAGAGAAATGACCAACGGCTCTACCATGAACGGGTCTGGAGAGGTAAAAATGAAGCTTTGGAAATGTCTGATCGATTATTCTGCGCAAATCATTGCCATGAGCCCCTCTCTTCAGAACCATAGTGATCCAGCTCTCAGTCGGAGTGAAGATCCAGGAGTAGGTACAAAAGCGCAGTGTCTCTCGATGAAGTCCAGCGGTTCTGCTTGATATCTTGTAAGAGGCTTGTTTAAAATCCCACTTTTTCCAAGAGGGAAGGATGGCGTAATGCGCTCTCTCGCTCACTCTTTCTTTCTTTCTTTCTTTCTCCGAGTTTGAACATGGTCCAGTGAAAACAGCACACACACACACACACACACACACACACACACACACACACACACAAACCTGCAGGTGCTTAAGTTGTGCGCAAACCTGAGCGCAGGAATTGGAAACGGAATTCCAACGCAAACGGGCTTAATTACTCTCTGATGTCATGCTGTCCAGATTTATTCGACTGGAATATTTCTTCTTAAAGCATGAGTCACTGAATACATAAAACCAAAAGCTTTGCATTAGGTCACCAGAATAAAGCACTGCTTAGGGTCCTCATTTTATAAGCCATGGGTCATGGATCTGATTTGCAAATTATCCATGCATTAAACATGATTTGATATACAAACTTTACTGAAAGACAAAAAGTGAAGAAACAAATTTCACTCAGAAATCGCTAGTAAATTTCACAATTAATTACAAAGAAACAGCAAGTAACACATTGAATTGAACAGGAAAATATAAATTTCTTGTAAATCAATAAATTCTGTTTTAGTTGTAACTGATGTGCAAATGCTATTAAATACAACTATTAATGTTTATGTTATGTTTTATAAATATTTATGTTTTATTATGTACCCTTAAGAAATAAAAAAGTTTAATTCATTTTCCAAAAAGTCTTGTTAAACCGAATCAACCGAAAAGTTAAAATTTGTCAAAAAGTCGAAAATATTATTTAATATGAAGGAATTTGCTATATTTCACTAGGTTACATAATTGAAAAACATTTTTAAGGGTCAGACAATTGCATCTTTTCACTGTTTACAATGTGCTGTATAACCAGAAAATCGAAAATAGTAATAATCATAATAAATGTACTAACATATATTGCATATATAATAATAATATTAAATATGACGTTATTTAATATTATATTTTGTCTGTCATGTATTTCGCATATTTATTTCAAGTGAATAAAAAATAAAATATAGATAAATAAATAAATATTTTTAGTTGAAATTATTTTATTATGTAAGCAAAAAAGCTGCTACCAATCACAATCAAGTATCCCAGAGAGCTGTGGATACAAATGAGGTAAACGGATTTAAAATTCAGTTGCCACATCTAAATATCATCACACTGGTGTAAGGTTAGAGGACACATGACAGATTTTAGGTTTCTGGGATGTAGAATCTGGCATTGCACTCTGTTTCTACTAAAGCTCAACCATACATTCATATTTCAAGCCTGTGGAGAAAAGTTTATTTCCTCAAGTCAAATATATGTTAGACACCCACACACACCATTCCAATCCTTCCCGAACATCAAAAAATATCCACCTCCATAGACAAACAGAGGAGGGAATGGAGAGTGTTTCGGATTGCGCAGGTGAAGCTCAGGACACACACACACACACACACACACATATAAACATGCTCATCCAGGGGTGAAAACCTCAGCGCTGGCCAGCAAACTGAGTGAACGCAGCACATTTTAACTGTCCGAAATGTTCGTCTCTCAGGATGTTTTCCGAAGGATGAAGGAAACATGGCCTGTGGTTTAACCCACACCCAGACGCATGGATCACCAGGAAGATTTCTTTTCATTTTCAAAAATATCATTTTGATATTTTTCTATTATTAATATATTTTATTCTTTATTATGTGTTTGTTATTTTATTATATTTCATTATTATTAATATGAATAAAATTATATATTTTATTTATTATATCTTATTATTACTACATTTTATTATTTATTCTAAGGTTATTTTATTATTTATTAATTGTTTTATTTTATTGTTAATAATAAACTACAAGTAATATTCATCATCATCATCACTATTAATAATAATAAAACTAGAAATAATAATAATTATATATTTATTTATTGCAAGTTTATTATTTTATTATATTTCATTATTAATACATTGTATTATTTATTATGAGCTTATTATTTATTATATAGTATTATTAATAATAAAATACAAATCATCTAAATCTTCTTCATTTTACATCATAATGTTTGTTTTAATGCTGAAATTTTATTTTCAGGGTTTGAAACCCCGATGTCCACTGCAAATATTTGGGCCCCACCGTACGTCTTTGACCCCCTTCACATTCCCCTAGATTGCCATGCTACGCTGCTATCTTTGTGCAGAGAAATGTGCTGTCGAGGTGTTAGACGTTGCAAAACCACAGACATTTCTCAGGTGCAGTCGTGGACAAACGAAATATAAAGGCCTCTTGTTCTGGAGAAGAAGCCACAGTTTCGACATTCAGCTAATATGCATGTGCTCTCAACTCCACCTGTGCTGTGCTTCATCAACTCAAGTAAAGTTTAAAGGAAAAAAAAAATCTATTATTTAAAAAAAAAGATTTCAGTCTTTTTCAATGACTGTTCCAGGAATGGCTGTCAAAACCAGTGTCTGTATATCCATGTTTTTAACTGCAGCTTGTTCTCCTCATTGACAGTATGATGAATGTGTTGTTGAACCTGTCTTGTGCATTCAAACATTTGGGCCACGCTATCAATGCAAACGAATGATCGAGCTGCTGAAAGACTTTTCACAGTAACAGAATGAAAAAATGCAACATTGCCCCCACTTGGACAATCCAGGCTATTACGTACTACATTTTCAATTCATATGTCTGTGGGGGGTTTAAACACTTTATAAAAATCTAAACGAAAAGAAAAAAAAGGTAACATTTTAATAAAATAATCAAAAATGAGGAAGACGGGCAGTTTACGTCAGTAGTTATTGATAAAGTGCTATTTCCCATTAATTATTAAATAATAGTTTTATTACAGTTATATTTATTCTTTTTTTTTTTTATTGATTCAATGCCACAAAAACAAGAGGTATTACATATTCACATATTCACAGTTATATTTATTCCAGTAAAATGAAAGTGGTCCATGTGACGTGCAAAATATTTCAAACCTGAAGCGATATGATAGCATTTGAAACAGACTGATGTTTGTCATTATTTACTGAAAATCCTCCAAAATTCTTTGCAGAAAATTTACTGTATTTGTGCTCTAAATGTTCATATAATGTAGCAATATACAGATATATATATATATATATATATATATATATATATATATATATATATAATTTAATTTTATAATCTAAAAAATACGACACGGGTAAATTTATTAAAGATCTAAAAAGGACAAAGAAAAATTTACTTGTAATGTCTGAACAAACCAGCAGGTGGCAGTAAGAGGCAACTTTTCAAAAGCTCTCTTCACCTCTCTTGCAGTCGGTCAGTTCATCGGCTCTGTTTGAATCAAACTGTAAAAAAGAATATGAACAAAATCTCTTTATATTTGATATGGATACTAGTGTGCTGCTTTCTACATACTGTATACTGCCGTAGTTTAAAGCACGTGATACTGTATGTAATGTGCTACACTGAGGCCAAGCGACCTCATCGCTATGTTTAACTCAGCGAGTGGCATCCAATTTTCCTTTCAAAATAATTTTAGTATTTTAATCTACATTTTAATCTTTTTTTCCTGCTTGCAGTGCCTTTAAGATGCACACAGTCAACATCCTTGTACACTGAAACTGTTCAGTCTTATCTTTGTTTGCTTTTCTTGTTTACTTTCCTTGTCTGACCTGTTCCTCATATGGACCAGAAATGGAATATTATCATAGCTATGCCTCTCTGTGATACACACAGGCTGACAATAATTAATGCAGATTTGGTGTGACATCCTTACAAGATGCTACTGTGTTAA
This sequence comes from Tor tambroides, assembly GCA_021397915.2. Taxonomy (NCBI): domain Eukaryota; kingdom Metazoa; phylum Chordata; class Actinopteri; order Cypriniformes; family Cyprinidae; genus Tor; species Tor tambroides. The sequence continues at coordinate 3,395 of JAFVLL020018689.1, read as the reverse complement.
AATACTTCAAGTTTGTAATGGAGATTAAAGAGGCGGTGCCATGTAGAAGATTGCTGATATTATTAGGCCTTGGTTTTCTCAGGTCACTAGTTGACATTTTAGGTTTATTGTTTTAAAGGCAATAGATGCAAACCTTGGCTGCAATTGAACATTTGTGCCATTACTGGTCAAGGAAAAAATGTAAATATTTAAAACATATATATAGTGACAACTAGCCCTGGTCTTCCTTATGTTCAATCTAAACGTAGGGGTTACTTTAAAATAAAACGAACTCGTAGCAATGAGAAAAACACTTAATATTGCAAATAATTTCCATAAAGAGCATTTATATGACTTTTGCTCCACCTCTTGTGTAAACAAACCTGGGCTGTAGTTGAAAGTGAACAGGCACCATTCATCTTCCAATAGGATGGCGTAATACGTGACAGTTTGAATATTTTCCAGAATGTTTCATGGACTTGTTTTTCTGATACGCATTCAAATGTGTAGGAGGAAATGCGTGCGTGTTAATGATTTAACTGTTACGTACGATATGAGAAAAAAAAAAAAAGGACAATACACTTCCTTGTGTAGTCCATTCAACCTGTAACCGGAGGCATGATGTTTTTTGCCCCAGCAGATAAAAGATAAACTCATCATGGAAAGTCAAATTTTCAATATGCATTAAGATTTTTTTACAGCACAGTGTTGCCAGATATTATTAATCACTAGGTAATTTCCCCACGCAGGTCATGTAATCATATCTGTGTTACCAAGCAGGTTTTAGTTGGTTTTCCTAAATGTGTCAACTAGCTGTTTGTGCTGAATTTACCTCGTTTCTCGTGTCTCTTGAGCTCGTTCAGGTCTATAAACTGAAAGTGTGAGGTCAGAGAGGGCATGTGTTCAACTCACTGTCATTAACCATTTTAATGTTGCATTATTAAACAGATGATCACTTAAGCGGTTACAAAAAAGTATTTAGCCTCTATGCCATATGAATATCATTACGTAACAAAATATCAAACCAAATGGCATTTATTTTAAAATGAAATTAATATCATTTACTCGCCCCCAACTTGTTCCAAAACTGTATGAATTTCATTTTTATGTGAACTATCTCTTTGAAAAAAAGTGTGGCTGAATACTTTTTGGAGTCACTGTATTTGTTTTTGCCACATGATTAAGCCTTGACCTGGGTTAAGAAATTTTGTCAGTGCTTCTCATTTTAGAAGCAGAAACAAAAAGAGATATGATCAAGGACCATGCATGACCCTTTACACTTTTTAATCACAACATTTTCTATTTTTATCCTTCAATCCTGAAAGAAAACAGTCTTTATTCTCTTGGTATGCTCATTTGTTTTGGTAGCAAAGCAGACAGGCATCAGCATGCTGGATACACACACACACACACACACACACACACACACACACACACACACATACCCCCCACACACAGCTGCTTACAGTCATTTCTCTAGAGGTGGAAAATCCCAGGTTAACTCTGAGGCAATTCGATTACATATTAAAGACTGTCCCATTATTCAAAGTTCATCTATCACAAACAGGTTCATGTACAAACAGCATGCAAACCAAACCAGCAAACAAATATTTGACTTGATGATCTGCGAGAGTTTTTCACTCCAAACAAGCTTTTGAAAGCCCTGCATAAGGCCCTTCAGTACACACTCAAACCTACAGGTTCTTCTGCAACACCTGAGCTTCACCAAGAGACTTCAAATAAAGAATCATTTTCACTGTAGGGCCTCAAGCTGCTAAATGTTTCGTTTGGGGTTAAAGAGATCTTGATTTTGCATTATACGTTCTTCAGGTCGTCATATTAGTTCCTGTTAACAAGCCTGTACAGTAAAATATAGCAATATTGTGAAATGTTTTTACAATTTGTATTATATTTGAATATATTTTAAAATGTAATTTATTCCTGTGATGCAAAACTGAATTTTCAGCATCATTACTCCAGTCTTCAGTGTCACATGATCCTGCAGAAATCATTCTAATATGCTGATTTGCTGGTAAAGAGACATTTTTTATTTATCAACAGTTGTGCTGCTTAACATTGTTGTGGAAAACCGTGATACTTTTCTCCAAGATTCTTTGATGAGTAGAAAGTTCAAAAGAACAGCATTTATTTGAAATCGAATTTTTTTAATGCATCATTGCTGAACAAAAGCATTGCTTTCTATCTACTGAATCTTGATCCCAGTCTTTTGAATGATGTAGATGGTTTTCTAAAGAATCATAGAATCTACAATGTTTCTCCTATGGTCATCACTGTATGAGGGGACATTCCACACAAAGGCCTCAGTTTGGAGATCCTCTAGGCAAACCTTCCAACAGGTCAGTTTGCGGAGTAACTTAAAAGATGGAAAGTTCATGCAAGAATGTCAATGATACCTCCAGTAACCCCATTTTAAAATTTTTTCAGGTACTTTGAAATATATTGGGGCCCCCTTGAGGTTCTCTAGAAGTTACCAGCAATGTGGCAATCTGAGGAACCACAACAGTGGCTCAAGTATATTCAGTTTTAAAGGACCATAGCAAAAAGACTTTTGTGGAACTAATTCCTTGAAACAATCTCAAAACGTTGGGCATGGAATAGCCAAAAAACAGATGAATAAAAACAAGACTTTCTTTCTTTCTTAATACACAAAGCTGAAAAACATCATTTAACTTCTTTCTTTTGCTCCTTGCTGATGCCCAATCTCTGAACGCAAACCTCAGCTTCAAACTCAGGCTCATCTGTAAACTGAAGTGTTTCTCATTTTATACACCCTCCTTTTCTATCCAGTGTCTAGTTTCAGTGCCTTTCTATACCATGCAACTAATTCTTAACTTTATTCAGGTGTGCGTTAAAAAGGAAGGACTACTTGACATTACAGCTCAATGATCTTTAACCATGTCTTAAGAAATATAGCGATGTAACATTCGAGGATTTTCATGGAAGAAAAAGCTCAAGACACTTTTGGTTATGTGCATAAAATAGCTTTATTTTCAACAAATCAGAACCTGCATGCAGAAATCAATGATTCATTGACTTCAACATTAGATCAGTGATTTCATCTGGATGTGACCAAACAAAGCAGCAGATTTTTCTTTTTATCATCATTTTACACCATGCTAGAAATGCACAGCTCATTCACGTTCCCCTTAACTAATCCAGAACATCCTTCTACAAAACATAAATAGATTCGGCTTAAAGTCTAAAAGAAATAGAAACTCTTAAAAAAAATATCTGTCAAAAGACTAACAGCCTTTGAATTTTTACACTACTGTATATAAAACAAATCTAAAAACCAAAAAAATAAAATAAAATTATCACATGTACAACAGCTGAGAAGGGGGACAAACACCCCCGACCTGAAGGCAGGCAATAAAATATGACAGTTAAATTAATAT
>JAFVLL020018687.1:0-10966 GCA_021397915.2 Tor tambroides | reverse complement strand
CTTTTGTGTACATAGAAAAAGTCTTAGATCTTTGAGTTCAGCTCATGAAAAATGGGGGCAAAAATAAAAGTGTTGCGTTTATAATTTTGTTCAGTATATTTATAAAATTGTGTCCTGAAATCAAACTCAGTATATAGATTGTGCCAGGGCTTCAAAGAGTGAAGTTTAACCAACTGTCAAACTTCCACTTTCTTGTTTTTAGCCATTTTTATCTTTTTCTGAGAACCTGTCAGCATAAAACTTTTAAGTAAGCAAAACTGTTATTGGTGTGCAGCAGGGTTCAGCTTTAGGGCCAGATGTGTTTTCAGCTGAGACTTCAGAGAAACATTTTTTCTGTTCATTCTTCATGCTAATTAGTTTTTAGGAAGTAGTCAGACAGATGCTGCATACCTTCCTGTCATAATGATTCATTTAGGCTGGTATTAAAGCAGGACCTTGTTCTGTTGTTTTTGGTGAATAAATAATCATTTGCACCACTGTTGTACAGAAGATAGGAGGAGTTTGTGTGTCATCTGCTGCCTACGTCTGACAGTATGGTCCTTTTAAAGTGTTTATGTGAGGTTTCCTTTTATCAAATGCATGTTTAACGTGAAAAACTGTCTTTTTATGCTATTATAATTGATTTAACATGCTGTGCATTGCTATGCTCTATAATTGTTGCTGCTGTCATTTTTACTGTCAGTCATTGCACACATTAGGATGTTATAAAAGGCTGAGGAAACTGACTGATGGACGTTTTAATAAATGAAACGCTTGTCATTTTTTCCAGGGATGAGGCACTGTTTATCGCTTCCTCCACTGCCTCTCGTCATGCTGTTTCGGTCCGTTAGAGAGTACAGCTTTAACACATCCATGCAAATCACTCCTCAAATAAAGGCTGAAAAGAAAGTGTGGTTGTCATGACGCCCATCAGCTGTTCAGTTGAGAAATGAGTACACTAGACAGGAGACTGTCAGTCAAATAAAAGCAGCAGGACAATTAAATAGCAAGTTCATTTAAGCTAGCGGTTCTGAGCTGGTTTTGTTTCAGGACTTTGACAGTTTTGGTTTCTAAATATTTCTTGAGTTTTAATGGTTTCATGCTCTTGGAAGCCAATACCTTACAAAACCTATTGTGGTGATTGGCAAAAACCTTTTAACCTTCACAAAATATTTCATTTTATTTTATTTTATTATTGGTAAAATAAAACATTTTATTATTTATTTTATTTTTATTTTAAAATATTTTTATTATTTTTAATTTTTTATGTTTTTGTTTCATTTTAATATTTCATTTTTTTAAAAAATACATAGTTTTGGCCTTGTTTTTGAGGGCATGTCATGCATCCTGCCCATTTTGGCATTCGTTTCATTTTACTTGCTTTAATTATCAGAAAAAACTGTGCCATAATATTGCTGAGTTCAATGAGAACATTTTTTTTCCCTTTGGTGTCTCCAACAAACAATCAGAACAACTCTCGAACCATTTTTGTCGCAACCCACCAGTTGAGAACCAATGATCTATGGGATCCGAGGCGTGACAAGAGTTAATTCCCATCTGCCAACAAGAATTCCCAACAAGTTAGACGGAGTTGTGGACTCTGATGATGTTGTAAAATAATCCTCTAGAAGCAGGGGTCTATTTTCCACATGTGTGCATCGCTGCTCTCTGAAGAAGGTGCCTGAAGTCTTCCCATGTGCTCGAGACAAGTCTTGAAATCTTCAATTTCATGCTTGTTTAGTCCACGGAACACAAATATTGATTGGTGTTTATATTTCCCAAATGATTATAGTTCTTGTTTATGACCGGAAGAGGACTAGAAGGATTTGAATGTTGAAACACCTGCTTTTTCAAGGTTTCTTTGAGTTTTGTTAAGCTATTTGTTATCACAATTGGTTCACTTGCGTTTGTCTGATGTCAAGCAGACGCTAAAAGCTTTAGAAGAAAAGCACTCTTTCTTGTTGCTTACAGTGATTCTAATCTATTTTTTTCCTTGTCCTTTTCCCTTCTCTTTCTTTTTCTTCTCCTCCAGCTGGTTGGTGGTGAGTTTGACCTGGAGATGAACTTCATTATCCAGGATGCAGAGGCCATCATCTGCATGTTGGAGCTGCTGGAACACTGTGAAGTCACTTGCCAGGCGGAAATCTGGAGCATGTTTACCGCCATCCTGCGCAAGAGTGTCCGCAACCTGCAGACCAGCACTGAGGTCGGCCTCATTCAGAGGCTATTGCTCAAAATGAGCTCTGTGGATGACATGATCGCAGGTGAGTGATCTTGACCTCACCCTCTTCCAGAGTTTTGGAATTGACCTCTTGTAAAACACATTTTTTCTATTTCCCCAAAGCTCTATAAATGGTTCAGAAAATGTATAAACAGCTCTGAAATGAAAGATTTGCAGAATAGTCAGAACAGTCATGCTGTCTTTTTTGAAGATTTTGCAGATTGTCACTGAAAAATGGCTTAAATATCAGTCTCTTTATTTCATACGGCCTTCAAAGACAGTCATATAAACTACTTTTATGGGGTTTTTTTAATGGTGTTTTGTTATTTTTGGAGCTTGACAGCTGTGGTCACTATGAACTGCCTTTGTATGAAAAAGATATACGTAAACATACTTCAAAATATCACATTTTTGGACGTGAGTGTGAGTAAATCTCAACTTTTCCATAATGTAAACATGCATTATTTTTAAAATAAAAAATATTTATTTATAAATAAAAATGTATATTTTATTTTTTTATTTTTTGTTTTATTTTAATGTTTTGCCTTTATTTATTTATTTATTTATTTATTTTACATGTTTTATTTTTTTAAAATATTTTTATTTATTTATTTCATTTTTATTGTGAGTAAATAATGACAGAGTTTTAAATTAAACTACAAAAGAAGTAGCAATCAACAACACCACAAGCATGCATGGTGATCATTGGCTATGTTCAAATGTGTTCAATTGTGACTTTGCTTAGTTTTTAATAAATAAATAAATAAATAGTATTTTAGGTTGAGATTTGAGATCAAGCAGATTTATTTTAACCTTATTGCATATTAAATCAAGCTTGTTGTTTACTTTTTTGCATAAAAGGTCAAAGATAATGCTCTGCTTTGAACAGCACATGCAATATATAGGCAACAGCTTCCATTTTTTCCAGATTTCCATTTTTTTAGACGTCCGAGAGCGGTGAAAATCGCTGTGAGTGAAAGAAATATGGATTAAACTGCAATCTTCTCAGCAGTGGAATTCATCAGGCTTAGGCAGAAGAGAAACCGAGAGAAAAATCTCATTAGTTGCACCGTCTGGTAATGAGATTGAGTGGCAGTTTAGAGCAATATTAAATTTTAGTTACCGTTTATGAATGAAGAAGAATGTTTTTTGATTTATTCCATCTGTAATTCGTGGGCAACATGTTCCTCTGTCTGCATACATTAAATGCCATTTTTCACAATTAAAATCCTCTAGGAGGCAGAGGCTATGAATTGCCTCATGGAAGGTTTCATCAGCAGTCTTGATGAAACTCAAAATTAAAGTGTAAAATGGCATAATTAGCATAAATTCTCATGTTGTCCTCGCAGCAGTGAGTGTTTAACCTGAATTGAAAGAGCTGAGTCAACTAAGTGCTGTTTATGAACCATAGAGTTGTGTACGTGTGTGTACATATAACATCTATCTATCTGTCTGTCTGTCTGTCTATTTATCTATCAGTCAAAAGTTTAGAGTAATTAAGATTTTTCTAAATGTGTTTCAAAAATATGGCTAGCCAGGTCTGCATTTATTTAATTAAAAATACAGTAAAACAGTAATATTGTGAAATATTATTACAATTTAGATTTTTTTTTATTTTAATATATTTTATTTGTATGATGGCGAAGTTTGATTTTGAGCAGCCATTACTTCAGCCTTCAGTCTTAATATCTGGCATAATATCAGAAATAAATTTATTATATATAATAATGATAAATAAAATTGAATAAATATTACACACACACACACACACACATATATTATATATATATATATATATATATATATATATATATATTCAGGCACACATTGTTTTATTTATTATTAATTATTATTAAATGTATTATTTAATTCAATTTTCATTAAACGTATTGTGTACATTCAATTTCATCAGTCTGTTACATTTAATATATATGTTTTTTACACTTTAAACAGTTCATTTAAACCTTTTTTATGTTGAAGTACGCTATATTGAACAATAGAAGTTCCCCAAGGGCCTGCCAAATTATGCCATCACACTCGGGAAAGGTGCATTCTGGGGGTCTGTTTGCCACGGTTTGATCCTCCCACACGTCTTACTGTGAAATTGCTATTTTGCACTGTGTTATGATACAATGTCTTGTGTATGTTGCACACACACCTGTGCTCCGGGGAATCCTACTGTTTACATGCACATTCTGCCCACTTCAGTTAATCCATATCTAACGTCTCTTTGTCTGTCTGTTTTTTTGTTTTTTTTCCACGATGCACAGACTTGCTGGTGGATATGCTGGGAGTTCTGGCCAGCTACAGTATCACCGTCAAAGAACTCAAATTGCTCTTCAGCATGCTGAGAGGAGAAGGAGGATTGTGGGTAAGCTACTGAAAATGAGTGAAAAACTCATATAGAGCTCTGGGGCTCCAAGGGGTTGTTAGCTTCACCGCTTTTGGAGATCGTTGAGCCTTTTCAGACCTCTGGAGCAATCAACCGCAGAACAGATCAGGCCTGCCCAGGTATCGATTCGCCGTTCTCTCGAGTGAGGGATATTGACAGAACATTGAGTGCTGGCGGACACCACAGTGAGGATGTTGTCACAATAGTTTTCATTTTTTGGATAGAGTGAAGTACCCCTCTGGAGAAAAAAAAGGAGAGACTCGTGCGAGGACTTGGGCTTTAATAAAACAATTAGTTATGAGAAACGAAAATGGAATGTTTTGATCAGCAGGTGTTTTCATTAGCTTGCCAAAAGAGGTGAGAATACGACAGATTGGATCAATGTTCTTAAATCAGAACTGATTTAGTGAGGCAAAAAGTTAAATTTGAAGTTGAACATTTCAGAAGTTCTTGCTGAGAAGGTCCTGTGGGATTTTCGTTATGGTGATTTGGTTTTTCCTTAAGTCACTTGTCTTACCTCTCACGTACTTCTGTCTTCCACAGCCAAGACATGCAGTCAAACTGCTCTCAGTTCTCACACAAATGGCACAGAGACATGGACCAGACACTTTCTTTAACTTCCCTGGCCGAAGTGCAGCTGTGAGTGACCCCATTTTTGTTAGCCTTTTTTTCTTAAGTTACATTAAATGTTGTTTTTCAGCTGTTATGTTCACAGTATGGTTAACTGATAGATAGCCAGTATTAAATCACTATAAAATTTTATCTAAATAAAATTAAAATTCAATTTTCAATTGAAATTTAAAAATAAAATTCAATTATAATTGTGAAGGCAAAGCTGAATTTTCAGCAGCCATTACCCCTGTCTTACGTGATCTATCAGAAACCATTCTAATATGCAGATTTAAAGTAATTAGAAACATTTCTTATTAAAAAGAAAATAAAAAGTCATTGAAAAAGTATTGAAAAAGTCATGCTACTTAATATTTTTGTGGAAACCATGATACATTTTTCCAGTATTTTTTAAAAAAGTTCAAAAGAACAGCATTTATTTTAAGTCTTCATTGTCACTTTTAATCAATTTAATCTGTCCTTGCTGACTAAAGTATTAATTTCTTTAAAAAAACTTGCTCACACTTTTGAATGTTAGTGTACATAATGACATTTATTTTGAGATTTAATAAGGATTTCATTTAACCGTACTTTTAATTAAAAATTTAATTAAACTTAATTTAACTTTGTGTTGACAGCCAAAGTAAACTGAAAGCAAAAACAGTGTGTGTGTCTACACACACACACACACACACACACATACACACACACATATATATGCGTGTGTGTATAGACATATGAATAAATAAATAAATAAATATATATATATATATATATATATATATATATTTGTTTTGCTGGCTATATGTATACTGAGAAGAATAACTTGACTGCATTAATTATTTACATTTTTTGAAGCACTGGATGGATATAAACAAATGTCTAGCATGTTGAAACATCCATACATGACATATACACAACAGACTCCAAAACATTTTTGCTCTCTGTTTTCTGCCAGGCGATTGCGTTGCCTCCCATTGCTAAATGGCCTTATCAGAACGGCTTCACCCTCAACACCTGGTTCCGCATGGATCCTCTGAACAACATCAACGTGGACAAAGACAAACCCTACCTTTACTGGTGACTACATTCACAGCCTACGCCTTAATGTGGTTATATATTACTTTCTCAACTTTTGGTAAAACTTGCTTAGCAGAAAAGAAAATGACCTTCAGGGCATGCTTCTGTAAGTAAATTAAACTGAGTGGCTTTGTTTTAGCATTTAACAGAGAGAGAGAGAGAGAGAGTTCTGGCTGCTTTGCCAGTTATATAATGAGCTTTGTTAGAGGATTTTGTTTTTTGATGATGTGGTGGATTATGCAAGCATAAAAGGGAATTAGGTCAGATTCTGCTGATTAAACCAATAGGTGTTTGAACTCAGGGCAGAATGTTCTGGAATCACTGGAAAATCTCTGCAGAGGGACACTAGGGTGGAAAAAGACATTAATTTGGGCTTTTAATGTCAGCCAGGCAAAAAGAGCATCATATGTAGAGACTTGTGGGTAATTAGAACTCAGATCAATAGCGCAGACGCATGGTTATTGGCCAGGATTCCAGGAGCGAGAGAAAATGGTCCTCAAGGGAGAAGGAGTGAGTGTGTTTTGAGAGAGAAAGAAGGACAACATCCATTTTTGAACAGCCTTGGGCTTTTTTAGAGATATTTTAAGGCATTTGCCTCTGATATTAGCTTGAAGTGATTTGTTAGATGAGCTAGATGTTTACCAAAAAAAGCATTTCTCATATGCTCTTGAGTTCAGAATATTGAGTTCAGTTCCTCCATACATTATGTAGGTCCATGCATTGAGAAACTGCCCCAGACTTTGTGAGAAGGGTACAAAAGAGTGTTGTTAAAGGCTGCCATGCTAATAACGCTAGCTACCATTTGAAAGCGAGCGCTGGGCCCTGCTTGCTGTTGTGCTGCCAGATCTGTAGCCTGCAGCTGCCAAGCGCAGGACCGCTCATACAAACTCTGAGTTCAATCTGTGCGTGACACAGATTCGGAATAAAAGGAGATGTTCACGAAGAAAAACAGAGTATTGATTCACGCAGAGAATCACACTTATTCTCAGCTCTTGAAGATGCAAAAATGGTCTCTTGTGCTGTTTGGTTTCTTGTATGTGACTGTTTATACCTTTGTTATGGGGAATGGAGAACACAAAACTGTCTTTGACATTTTGAAATAGGCCTACAGTAAGAGAGCTTTACTCTCTCTTCTCTTGACTGTTTTGTAACAGAAAACTAGCTAATGTATATCAGGAAACCTACATGCTAAAAAAACGTAGATCAGCCTAAGCTGGTTTTCAAGTCTGGTCAAACTAGGCTTTTGGCTGGTTTTAAAGGGGTTTTTAGACAATTCTCAGTCAGCAAAGCTTGGAGACCAGCAAGACCAGGCTAGCAGACCAGCTTAAACCAACTAAGACCAGCAAACCACCTTACCTTTTTGGTTTAACAAGTTGTTATTAGAAAGCTTAAGGTAGTATTTTCCCTACCATGCTGACATAGAAAAATATAAAACATGCTGGTTGTAGCTGGTCTAACATGGTCTTAGCTGATTTAAAATTATCTCCTAGCTTGGCTAAACTGGAGTTCTATCATGACAGTTCTCAGAAGATTTTAGCATGGTTATGGATATGCCAATGTTACGCTGCTGAATTGCTGCTGCTGTTGGTTATTGCTTTTGTAGATTATTACTGCTACTGCAAAGCAAGTACAGGAACTTGCTACTGCCAAAGCATACGCCGATACAGTGCTGTGAGTATTTAAGACATACTGCTGCTGCACAAAGAGCATATATAATAACCTGTAGCAGATTTAGACAGGTGGAGCTGGGGAAGGTGGAGGATTTCAATTTTAAATGTAAAGCAGCAAGCTCATTGGCTGCGTACATGAACCAATCAACTTATGCCAAGAGTTTAACACTGTGAATACATCAGTTTGCGCTAACATCCCATCAGCCTGCACCATCTAGAATTTTATGACAGAACTTGGCATATATGGTTTAGCTGGTCGGAGCCAAAGTGTCCAAAATCCTATTAAAAAATTAGCTGGGACTCCAGCTAAAACTAGCAAACCAACTGTAAGCTAGTTTAAAGTGTTGTTTGTTTGTTTTTTCCTTTACTACTACCATAGCACAGTTAAACCAACCTATTGGTTTAACAGGTTTAAGATAGTTTAGGTGGTTTTCTAGGTCTAAACTGGGCTTCGCAGGTTCACGCCATTGGCTGGTTTAAGCTTTTTTTTCAAATAGGGAATGTTAAGAAAAGATATTTCAAATATATCACATTAAAGTGTTATGAATTGCTGTATGTTATATTTATTGATTTCTCAATTTCAGTTTCCGCACAAGCAAAGGCATTGGCTACTCGGCACATTTTGTGGGGAACTGCTTGATTGTGACATCATTGAAGTCAAAAGGAAAGGGCTTCCAGCACTGCGTGAAATATGACTTTCAGCCCCGCAAGGTAGGCTTTCGTTCCCAGCTTTGATTCTCTCTCTCTCCTACTAGCATCTGTAGTAATCTACTGATTGTGTTGTGAAGGAGTAAGAATTGAGTGGATGCACTTGTGAATTTTCTTGCTGTAATGCTCAGTGAAAATCACGAAGCTGCGCCGGAGGATGCATGATCCAGTTAACTGGTCTAAATATCATGTTTACAAACTATTACTGAACCCCAGGACATAAGATAACTGAGGCCATTTACTGTATTTGTTTTTGTTGTGTTGAATCGAAGGGAAATCTCTTGGAAATCACTGCACAGCTGCTGCAGATTTGAAACATCTGTCTAATAAATGATTGCCTTGTTTCTACTCAATATTTAATGCTCTTAGCTGGTGTAATCTTTATAAATGTTAATAGCTCGAACTTGCTCTTTAGAGCCTAAGGGAAAGGGTTTGCCAAGGTCTTGAAGGTCTTTCCCAAAATTAAATCTTACAGTTTAATTGCAGTCACATGGGCAAGTTTGCATATTGTCTGAAACTGAGTTGATGATGCAACACAAGATGATGCAACTTTGTGTTAAATGCAATGCAAAATAAAATGAAAATAATAAATCATTTGCAACAAATAAATAGAATGAGCATTTTAGTGGGAGGCTATTTACATTTACAGAAATTAAATATAATGTTTTTATTTTCAAGCATGTGTTTAGTGGAATAGTAACAGATACATGATTCAGATCTCTTGTGGTCCAATAATCATTAAAAGTACAGTTTATCGTTTTATCAGTTTAAGAAGAGAAATAAATTTTTATAGTTCTTTGGATTATTCAGATTTTCCTCTATCATGCACGTTAATTAACTGTTTAATTCTTCTGATCTCCAGTGGTTTAAACTCACATAAGGTTTTTATTTCTTTTTCTTCTTACTAATAACTAAGAATTTTTTGATTTAGTGACTTAATATAAGCGATAACAGGCTGTGTAGCAACTTTTTTTATTAGTTTTTTGATGTGGTCTGGTTTTGAGGATAAAAAAATGCTGAAAGATTGCAATGGCAGAATGGCAATAGAGCATTATCATAGTTCATGCATAAATGTATGTATTTTTCAAAATGTAGCTAAATGGAAGTGTTAGTCATGTTGTTTTAAAAACGAGCTGGTATGACAGAGAAAACGATGATTAAAAACAGCTCTGTTGGATGTAACATTGATTTAAAAATATACAGCAAACAGCATGCGAAGAACATGCGTTTTGTCCTGAGTGGTGTAGGCTTCACTCCAGAGTGTGCCATATCGTGACTCTTTCGTGTGGTGGCACACTGACAGAAATGAAATCTGTAATGACCCTTGTCTCCTGCTAAGTAAACCTGCCTTTACTTTCTCACTCCTTTGATTTCCTCCCTGCCTCTGTTTGCTTCCTCTCCTCTCCTCTCCTCTCCTCTCCTATCCTCCCTTCTCCTCTCACTCAAGATCCAATGTATTATTTATATCTAAATGCAAATTTTACTGCATTAGACCTTCTGCCTGCCTGCCCATGAAAACAGTTTTGGGTTGAAATGTGTGCTTCCAGTGCCAAGAAAGAAAAATACAGCTAAAACCTATAAAAAAAAAAAAATCTATATTTTCTCTGATCATCCTGATATCTTAGACTATTATAGCATTTGGCCTTTAAATTAAGGTTTTGATGATTGCTGAATTAGTCTGCTATCAAGTACTTCAATGTAATTCAATTACTGTTTTATACATAAATTATATAATTGCAACTTGACAGTAATATCTGTCTATTTCCTTTGGAATAAGAAACACTGATAAATCTTTGGCTGTGCAATAGAATAAAATAAAAATAAAATGAAAAAGGTTCATTTTGATTTCATGCTGACCTTTTTCCTTTTTTAGTGGTACATGATCAGCATCGTTCACATCTACAACCGCTGGAGGAACAGTGAGATTCGCTGCTACGTCAGTGGACAACTTGTCTCCTACGGCGATATGGCTTGGCACGTCAACACCAACGACGTAAGACCACTTTGCTATCGCTCTATCAGTCTGTAGCTGCTGGATGTTGTCTCAGAGTAATATCATCACCTCTGTGTGCACAGTGTGAAATTAAACTATGAAAGATGCATTGATTTATCACAGTTTCAGAATAAATAAATGACGTTTATTTCTGCCAGCACATCAAGCCTATCATGCAGTTCATGCTGCAAAAATCGTTTTCTTAATCAGCATTTTGTCTTTTTTGGTTTATTTTAGATATGCTTGTATATATGTTTAGATATGAATAATTATAATATTAATAATTTGTAAATATTAGTTGTCTCTCTCTCTCT
>JAFVLL020018685.1:0-18540 GCA_021397915.2 Tor tambroides | reverse complement strand
CGCTCGACTGTCTAACCGTCCTGTTTTAGATTATAGTAACATTTTAGGAGTGTGTGAGTACGGTTATGGGACGATGCCTCGGGTAGAAGAGGCTTTAGCCAGCTACCTCTCCCCTGACGCTGAGTCATCCCTGAACGCCCCGGTACTGCCCACCAAACCTTGTCATGTTACATCATCATTGGTGGGCAGGGCTTATATGGCGGCTGGTCATGCTGGTGCATGCCTTCATACAATGGCGCTTATGCAGGCATACCAGGCTGATTTTTTAAAGGATTTAGACGAGGACGAGGACGAGGACGAGGGACTAACTCCGGGTGATTTAGCGAAGCTGCGTAGAGCTGCAGATTTGTCTCTCCATGTAACCAAGGAGATGCCCTGTGCCATCGGCCGCTCCATGGCAGCTATGGTAGCCACGGAGAGACATTTGTGGCTAAACTTATCGTGGATAAAGGAAAAGGACAGGGCCTTTCTCCAAGATGCCCCGATATCGCCTTCTGGCCTGTTCGGCGACACAGTCAATATGGTCGTCGGCAGGTTTCAGGAGGCGAAAAAGCAGTCTGCGGCGTTTAAGCAGTACCTCCCTCGCCGCTCTAAATCTAAGAAGGCTGCTCCGAATGGGCGGCCCCAGCCATCATCAAGCTCCTCATACCAGCAGTTACAAAAAGAGAGTGTCGCTTCTAGAGCCCCTCCTCAAGCATCTTGGCAACAGAGGCGACGCTCTCACACGAAGCCTGCCGAGCCGAAGGTCGATTTGAGGACCGTCCTTCAGGCAAGAAAGGCTTTGGGAAAGAGGTCCTAGCTCTCACAGGGCCTCTGAGGTTTGCCCCCCACGGGGTGGAGCGATCGAGGTCGTTTCCACCTCGGAACCCTCAGGAAATCGATGTTGGTATCCCGCCGTCCAGTACGCTTCGGGCCACATCAATTTCTGGTGAACGCACGCTGCAGTGTCTGCCCCAAGGGCTTCCGGCCTGGCAGCGACAGCGTCCGCACACAGAAAATCGTTTTCTGTCTTTTCCTGCCGGTATTCCGCTTCGGGGGATCATAAAGGATACTCGAAGAACACCCGAGGTCAGCCTCGAGAGGCTGATTCCCTTAGTAGATTATATCGGCGCATGGCAATGCCTTCCGAATATATCTCCATGGGTCCTGTGTACAGTAGAAAGGGGGTACAGACTGCAGTTCGGTTACCGCCCCCCGAAGTTCAATGGGGTGGTCTGGACTGTAGTGCACCCAGAGCAGGGTCGGGTGATGGAACAGGAAGTTCACTCCCTGTTGGTGAAGGAGGCCATAGAACGTGTTCCTCCGCCAGACAGGGAGTTCGGGTTCTACAGCCGGTACTTCATAGTTCCCAAGAAGGATGGGGGTTGCGTCCAGTTTTAGATCTGCGGCACTTGAATCGTTCTCTCAGGAGATTCAGGTTCAAGATGCTCATTATTCCTACCATCGTGAGTCAGATCAGATCCGAGAACTGGTTTGTCACTATAGATCTAAAGGACACATACTTCCATGTTTCCATCATTCCTTCTCACAGGAAGTTCCTGAAGTTTGCGCCTTCGGGGGCGAAGCGTTCCAATATCGAGTTCCTCCGTTTGGCCTAGCTCTCTGCCCTCGCACATTCACCAAGTGCATGGATGCAACTCTAGCACCACTGAGGCTTCAGGGCATCCGTGTGCTGAATTATATCGACGAATGGCTTATACTGGCCCAGTCTCGGGAGATAGCAGTTCGGCATCGAGATGTAGTCCTTGGCCACATTCGGAGCTTGGGGTTGAGGCTCAACACGAAAAAGAGCGTGTTGTCGCCCGCCCAGAGAACCATGTTCCTGGGGGTGGTATGGGACTTGACAATGATGCGGGCACAATTGTCTCCCACTTGTATTGAGTCCATCCTGGCGATGGTTTCCAGGATAAAGCTAGGCCACGCTATCACTGTAAAGCAGTTCCAAAGACTGCTGGGGCTCATGGGAGCTGCATCCAACGTAATACCTTTTGGCCTTCTGTACATGAGACCCCTACAGTGGTGGTTGAAAACCAAGGGGTTTTCCTCGAGAGGGAATCTGTTCTGTATGATCAGGGTCAAGTGCCGATCCCTTCGTGCCCTGTCCATATGGAAGAGACCTTGGTTTCTGTCCCAAGGCCCAGTATTGGGAGTGTCATGTTGTTTTGACAGACTCATCCCTTACGGGTTGGGCACGGTCATGGACGGCCACTTTGCGAGAGGTCTGTGGCAGGCCCAGCATTCCTCATGTCATAAATTGTCTGGAAATGCTAGCAGTCTACAAGGCTCTGAGGAGCTTTCTCCCAGATCTCAGTGGTCACCATATCCTAATACAAGCAGACAATATGTCAGTAGTCTCGTATTTGAACCATCAGGGGGATCTGAGGTCGCGCCCTCTGTGCAGACTGGCACACCAGATCCTCCTGTGGTCCAAGGGGAAACTGTCATCTCTCAGAGTGATGTATGTCCCCGGGGACCAGAATCGGGGAGCAGACATCCTGTCGAGGCAGGGGTTGAGGCCCGGGGAATAGAGACTTCACCCCGAGGCGGTGAAGTCGATATGCGAGAGGTTCGGCCCAGTGGAAGTAGATTTGTTCACGTCTCGAGAGATGACCCACTGTCCACTGTGGTTTTCTTTCATGCATCCAGCCCCGCTGGGGTTGGACGCCATGGTACAGACGTGGCCAAGGCTACGGCTGTACGCTTTTCCCCCTGTCGCTCTGCTCCCGGGAGTTCTGGAGTAGGTCCGGAAAGAGGAGGTCAGTCTATTGCTGGTAGCCCCGTTCTGGCCGGCCCGGGTATGGTTCTCAGACATCATGTCACTCCTGACAGGCCAGCCGTGGCAGATCCCTCTGAGGAGGGATATTCTGTCTCAGGCAGGGGGCACGATTTTTCACCCTCGGCCAGAGCTGTGGAAACTGTGGGTCCCAACTTGGGATCTGGCTGTGGTCCTTGAAGGGCTGTTACTTGCCCCCTTCGAACCTATCGAGTCGGTTACGGCGAAGAACCTGACCTTTAAGATGGTTTTCCTCCTAGCGATTACTTCGCTCAAGAGAGTGGGGGATCTCCAGGCCTTGGCTATCTCGCCGACTTGCCTGGAGTTTGCCCCTGGAGGAGTTAAGGCCATTTTACAACCTAGGCCTGGCTATGTGCCCAAGTTGCCATCTAATGTGGCACAGCCGGTGGTTCTTCAGGCCTTCCATCCTCCGCCTCATGTGTTGGCGGAAGAAGAGAGGCTTCATCTGCTCTTTCCTGTCAAAGCATTGAATATCTTTATTCAGAAGTCTTCTCATTGGAGGAGGTCAGATCAGTTGTTGGTGTTCTTTGGATCACCCAAGAAGGGACTTCCTTCTTCCAAGCAGACAATTAGTAATTGGATTATTCAGGCTATTGCCTTGGCCTATCAAGTGCACGGTTTGCCTTCACCTGTGGCCTTGAGGGCCCACTCTACTAGAGGCATGGCGTCCTCTAGGGCCCTCCTTTCAGGAGTCCCGTTGCAGGAGATCAAGTTCAAGTTTCAAGTTTGTTTTATTTATATAGCACATTTAAAAACAGCAAGCACGGCTGACCAAAGTGCTGAACAAACAAAGACACAGAACAACCCACAGGTTCATACCATAAACTCACAATGAATTAAAAGCCAAAGAAAAGAAATAGGTTTTAAGAGATGATTTAAAAACAGTTAAAGACTGTGCCGATCTGATATAGGCTGGAAGGCTGTTCCACAGCCTAGGACCAGCAACCGCAAAGGCTCTATCCCCTCTATGCTTTAACCGTGATCTGGGGACAGAGAGAAGTCTTTGATCACCAGACCTCAGATTTCGAGTAGGATTATATGGATAAAGTTGATCAGATAGATAGCTTGGTGCCAGATTATTTATAGATTTAAAAACAAAGAGAAGAATTTTGAACTCAACTCTAAGATGCACAGGTAACCAATGTAACGATTTCAGAATTGGAGTAACATGATCAAATTTACGTTGTCCTTTAAGGAATTTAGCAGCGGCATTTTGAACTAATTGGAGACGAGCGATGGAAGATTTAGAAATGCCGAAATAGAGAGAGTTGCAGTAATCCAAGCGAGTTGTAATGAGCGCATGGATAGCAATCTCTAAAGTTTTCACATAGAGAAAAGATTAGGCTGGGTGGTCCACCCCGCATACTTTCATCAGGTTTTATAGCCTTAACCTTCCTTCCACGCCAAGTGCACGAGTGCTCTCGTCCTAAATTGTGCCTGGTTCAGCTTCACAATAGGACAGGCATGTTTCGGTATGGCATAGTGGGTATCCGTTCCCTAAAGTGTCGTTACCAATGCAGTGTGAGTTCCCTTGAGGGGAAACGTCTCGAGTTACGACTGTAACCCTTGTTCCCCGAGAAAGGGAACGAGACACTGCGTCTCTTTGCCACACCTCTCCATGCCTAGGAGCAGCTTGCTTCATCGCAAAAGCTGACTCTGTTGTGTGCCAGCATCCCTTTGTATCTTCCGAGTATGCCGTCACGTGTTACGTCATGACGCAACACCAATCAGGATTGGAATAGTTTCATTCATGCTTCAGACGCGCTACGCTGAGGGGATTCCCCAAAGTGTCTCATTCCTTTTCTCAGGGAACAAGAGTTACAATCGTAACCCGAGACATTCTCCAGGGACCAAGAAATGAAGGTGGATTTGAGCTTTTGTATTTTTTTTTTTATTATTATTTAAATTATACATTTAAAGTTAAATGGCTTAGAAACTGTCAACTCAGAATTGACCCCACACTTCATATAAATGGGGTGGACATTTGTAGTGGAAAATGTACAAATAAACTTATTAGACAACTGTTGTATAAGAATAGGTCCATAAAGCCTAGAGGGAAATTCTTTCGGGATACCTACTTTGAAAACATTATTTGGAAAAAAAACTTGGTTGCTCCCATTTTGTTTTTGCATATCTAACAAGATTCGGGAATTACATTTAAAAATACTTCACAATATATATCCATGTAATTATACTTTAGCAAAATTTGTGGATATTGATGAGAGCTGTTCATTTTGTTCAGATCAACCAGAAAAATTATTACATCTTTTTTTTGACTGTTGTTATTAAAAAAAAAAAAAAAAAAAAAAAAAAAAACTGGGAAGATCTATCTAGGTATTTTCAACAAAAATTTGGATACAATTTAGATATAACATGTAAAGATGTCTTCATATATTATGAATCAAAAATTATTTCTGTTAATTTTATGGTGAATCTTCTGATTTTATATGGTAAATTGTATATATATGAAAGTAAAAGGTGGAACTCGAAACCATGTTTTAAAGCTTTTATGGCTGAATTTCTTATGTTTATTGATTCTCTTAAATGCACTGATAACAAAAAATCTAAGTTAAGTTAAAGTTAAAGTTACTTGAAAATAACTTGTAACTGCTGTCTCTCTTCCCTTTTTTTTGGTTGGTTTGTTTGTGATGTGTCTTAATGTAAGTTTTATAACCCATGTTCCTCATGTCATATGTTGTCTATTTGGATGTCTTGATTCATATGTAAATTTGTTTAAGCATTTAATTAAAAAAAAAATAATAATAATAATAATAGTACTGCAGTGAGTCAGCAGAATTTTGTAGCTGTTCTGAGTGAGGCTCATTCTGAAAGATTTTCTTTACTTCTGTTAGATGCAATGTCTGTGAGTACGCAATGTTGAATATATTGTATGATACATATAAGAATGTTTGATATAATTGTTATGATGTATATTTTCTTAGCTCAATTGTCTTTATTGTCAATCGATAATTTTTCAATTTCATATTTTGTAATTGTTTTTTCGTATATTTTTACAGTTTCACAGTTGAATCATAAACCTCAGAAACGACTTGATGTCTCCAGTGAAGTTTTTTGAGTCACTGTTTAACTTGCTGGATAGTTAGATGCTAGAGAAATCTAATAAGGCCAGTATACTCTAGTTTTGTGTTTTTTAGGGTCCTTGTCACTCCTTGGCAGCATGTCAGCAGTACATCAGGTTGCACAGGTAGACCAGCTCCTCCAGGATGTGTCTCCCAGCACAGTTTCAAGAGCATAGAGCATATACCAGGTGACAGGCTGTTAGACTAAGGGAACTGGACAGGGTCATAAAAGGCTAATAGCCAAGCAGCAGGACCAGTATCTGCTCCAATGTGCAGGGAGGAACAGGAGAAGCACTACCAGAGCACTACAAAATGATGTCCAGCAGGCTACTGGTGTGCATGTTTCTGACCAAACTGTCAGGAGGGTGACATGAAGGCCTGACATCCTTCAGAGAGACCAGTACCGTGCAGCTAGATTGCTGTTTGCCATAGAACACCAGAATTGGCAGGCCCACCATTGGTGCCCATCTGTCTAAACGGATGAGAGCAGGTTCACACACAGCATGTGAGAGACGTGAGTCTGGAGATGCAATGGAGAACGTTAAGCCAAGTCAAGTCAAGTCACCATTACACAGTGCTTTTTACAATGCAGACTGTGTCAAAGCAAAGACTCAATTCCGGTCTCAAGTACAGTTTTTAACGGACTCGGACTTGTCACAGACTCGGATGCATTTTTACTTGGACTTGACTCGGACTCGAGCCTTTCGGACTCTGAAAATATTCCGTCCAACCGAGTCCAGGGACAGTTGACGGGAATGTCACTGACTCGATGCATTTTCACAAAAGTGATATTCAGTATATTTGCATGTTTTTAAGTCTTGTCCAGTACTCAAAAGCCGATGGTTTCTCCGTTTCTGTGCACACACACCGAAAGTGTGCTCACAGAACGTGCATCTCAAGCCTTGTTTATACTTTCACCTGGCTCCACAGCGCAAGGCTCCCCAAATGGATGAGGCGTTTATACAGTCAGAGTGCGAATGCAGAGTTCTCTTTCGCTTAAGTTCTCTTAGGTTCTGTTATTGCTACACACTTACATGAAAAGGTATGTCAAAACGCCTGTCTTGGATTCATGTAAATGCAGTCGGTTTTGTCTTTAGTGAACTTGAAAAGCTGGGAGAAATACAGCTGTGTCGAAATATTTTATAAAAATACTTTATAAAGCTATTTCATTTGTATTTTTGATTAATATATTTATTTATCCTTTTGCTTGTAAGTAATACTTGGAGTGTTTACTTGCCTTCAGTAAGCTTGAAAATGTTTTATGACATTAGTTTATTAGTTTTTGCTGTTGTATTGAAATTATTAGGCTGTTTTTTTTAACATGGTGGCAGTTTCTAGCTTCAAAGAAAAATTATTTTTCTAACATCTAATATTTTAATGGGTCCAAACCCACCTTGGGTGTGCATTATTTTCTAATAATTCAATGGCCCGTCATCAATTATTCCTTACATAATGTAATTTATTGTAATTAACTATAAATGCATTCAAAAATAAAACAGGCTGTGACTTATGGAAAATATATGTAGGGCTTTTATACACAGTGTATGCCATTGTAAAGACTAGGTTTATCCCTCACAGCCTCATTTTCATCCAAGAAAAAAATTCAAAATGCCCTGTCTAAGGTCTAACTATTTGTCATATCAAACCCAAAACACACACAGCCACAATCAGAGATAAGAGGTGCATTTTCTGATCTTAAGGTCCCATTCACCAGTGGCGCTTTTCCACTGCATGGTACAGCACGGAACGGTTCAGTATGGTTCACTTTTGGGGGGTTTTCCACTGGGTACAGTACCTGGTACTTTTTTTAGTACCACCTCGGCCGAGGTTCCAAGCAAGCTGTACCATTACCAAAACGTGACGTGTAAACTCTGCTGATCACTGATTGGCCGGAGAGGATTGTCAGTGCCTGAGTCATTGAACTTGGGGCACGAGACACAACAGACCCGCATCAGCACAGCCAGCGAAGGATCGAATGCAACTGTTTTGAATGAGCGCACCTTTTTTAAACAACCAAAAAATGTCTGTTTCACTGTCTGTTGAGGAAGTACAGACGTTCCTCTCGTTGATAGCCGAGCAGCGGATCCAGTGAGAGATTGATGGAGTGATGCGGAATTAAAAGGTTTTTCAGGAGTCCCGGCAGTAGAGGCGGCGCAACTATAACGACACTTGATTAATCCCACCCACTCTAAAGTGGTACTAAACTGCAGTGGAAACGCAAACCGACCCGAACCGAGCCGTGCTGTGCAGTACTGAGCCGTGCTGAGCCGAGTCGTACCACGCAGTGGAAAAGCGCCACAAGATACCTACTCCTTTACCTCCACACTTGAATTTATACATTTACTGTAATGATTAATTTATATTTTTTTACATTCTAAAACCTGTTTCACTCTGAAATATGTCACAATACATAAAACAAGTCAGCTATAACTTCTGTTACATGACTTTAAGTTTGCTAAGCAGAGCAGGACACTAATTATGAAATGGTGTGAAATCAAAAATAAAAATGGCAAGATGCAATAGAGGTTTGCTTTTGTTACATTTAAATTGACATTGCGTTTTTCTAATTGTAAAGGTTAAAACAATGTTAAGATACTGATAAACAGTAGTGTTTCATTGGACTCAGACTCGACTCGGCCTCGGCCCTTTGGGACTCGGACTTGAGTCCAACTCTGCCCATTTTGGACTCAGACTCGACTCGGACTTGAGTGGTTAAAGACTCGGACTCGAACCCAACACTACGAAATAGTGTGCCATTCTCCTCTGGCCAGACGAAACCAGCAGTTTAATTCTAGGCTGCAACAAAGTCAGATTGTGCAGAGGACTCGTCTGGTTCCCGTGGTCTTGTCCCGATGGCCGTGTAGGTGACAAGGTCTTCGGAGGGGATCTGTCTCTGGGGCTCATCTAGTTGAAATGGTGTCCGCTAACATTCAGGGCTGTTGAGGTCATCTCTAGGTGCTGACCATCTGGTCTAGATACAGTCTGGATCTGGGTGGCTACGGTGATCTCGGAATATAAAACTAATTATAAATATAAAACTAAATATAAAGACTAATTTTAGCCTAGATGCCATTCTTCTAACAATGTAAGTACATTGGGTGTTATGGGAAGTGTTCCCGGTTCTGGCTGACCTAATTAATACAGCCTACCAATCCTTTAACGGATTTGAATTATAGAAATGTGTTAGTGTGTTATGTGTAAGCCAGGTTAAAGAGATGGTTTTTTAATCTAGATTTAAACTGACAGAGTGTGTCTGCCTCCCGAACAATGTTAGGTAGATTGTTCCAGAGTTTGGGAGGTAAATAGGAAAAGGATCTGCTGCAGGATCTGAAAAGTTTAGCTGCCTGCAGCATCATCCAGCATGAACCATATACTCTACTGACTTATGAGTTGCTTTGATTAAATTTATGCAAGTTAAATCAGCCTGTAATTTAATTTTTTTTTTTACTTTGATTTTCAGTGTGATTTGAATCCAGCCCTCAGTGGGTTGATGATTTTGGTTACCACTGACCATTTTCATATTATTTTATTCTCAATGAATTACACAATGTATAAAAGTAAAGATTTTCAACTTAAATATTTCATTCATTGAGATTCAATGTGTGATTGAAGTGTTCCCCTTCATTTTTTGAACAGGGTATTTCATATTAAAGGCATGGACCCTTATAGATTTTGCATATGTAACATATGCAGACGGGACACTGAGGTAAGTAAAATCATATAACAGTTTATTGACCAGTTTGGATCGGGGTGCAGTGCAAGAGTGATAGCAGGTGAGTATCTTGGTATCTGGATGATTCAATGGATGGGAATGATGATCACTGACAGTCTTTCCTTAATTCACAGATACGGGGATCGACACAGACGAGGAGATCTTCAGAAGCACACTGACCACAGAGGAGGACGCTCTGAAGGAGGAGAACACAAGGAGCAGAAACAGGAGGTAAGGATAACAGGTAAGTAGTAATCTTGCATATACTCAGCTTAGAGTCTTGCCAGAGTTGGGTCCATGTAGTCAGTACGATATCAGACACTGGAGTGAGTGGGGAGTGTGCTTAAGTAGGTGGTTAGATGACTGTGGTGATGAGGTGCAGGTGCTCGTGATTAGAATTCAGGTGATGCAGATCGTTGTGATTGTCTGATGGGGGAGCCTGGCCGATCTGTGACAGCATACCCCTGACAAAAAATTACTGTCACAGATTTTTTATAATAATCATAATATAATATAATACTTTATAATAAAATCTTAGACCTTTCAAATGATTTATAGTTATAGGCTACCTTGTTAACAGGCCACACTGCAGTCTTCCATAAAATAAGACACTTTATTTTATATTATTATTATTATTATTATTAATAATAATAATAATAATAATATTAAAAAAACACAAAATGTTTTGTCACCGTTTTTTGATAACAAATTTATCATTGAAATAATTTCAATGATATTTTGACCATTTAACTAGCAAATGTGCCCGGTTTTTACATTTCAGAAATCTGGTCACCTTAGTATGTTCTGTTTAATACTTCAGCATGCAACATGCAATGAACATGAGGATTCGACATGAGGACGCACACCACTATGGCAAAATATATTCTGTGTCTTTATAATTCAGGCCTCAGGGTATACATTAACTGCACACTAAATTCATTAGCATTGACTAAATATTGTGAGTTGTTAAGTTGTTAAGTGCTCTAATTGTTAAGTGCTCTGTTCCACTTAACATATTTTCTTACATAATTAAACAGTTAAACACCTGATTGAGATTGAAAACATTTTTTGTAGATTGCCATTATTACCAACAATTAATTATTTGTATTTATTGATCATTTTTAATGTTTTTCAGCACTAACAATGTAAAAAAAAAAAAAAAAAAATAGTCAAACAATAATTAAATCATTTTATATATTGCAAATTTCTCCCCCACCTCTGTGAAGCCAAAGCTAGGGTACTTTTGAAGATTAGTCTTTGGTAGTTGAAAGAATAGCTTCAGCAGATTCCAGGTAAGGTGACAGAGATCTAAAGGTTAGTCATAGCGCTAAAGTAAAGTGCATTACCCAAACCCAATAAAAAAAAGCCATAGACTACCTCCAAGAGAACATGACCACCCACAAAATTGTGAGAAATTATTTATAGAATTATAATTTGCATTATACTTATTTATGTTTATTTATACACGTTTTCAAACAAAACACCCATAAACCTAGAATTATGCCATGGATATAGTAAAAACAACAACTGAGTTTAATTCACAGTAATAAAGATAGAAATCCATTAATTGCACATTTTGTCATGCCTAATGTCCACCAGGGGGAGACTCAGGCTCTTTATCATTATTAAAGGTAGAGTTTTCATTCTACACACAAGTATAAAATCATATTGAGTGTCGGTACCCATAATTTGCATTAATTGGTCACTATTCGTGACCTTGGAACCCTTTAAGATGAATTTTGCATCTCATTTTCATATATTTTACATTTAAAAATCTTCCCATTGTTCAAGCCAGTGTTCACTTCTGTGTATCCTGGTGTGATAAGAATCATCCTCCAAACATTCAGAACATATATCACAGTGTATGTGCTTGCATTTGAAGCCATTAACTAGCAATAAAGTTGCATTAGTTTGAAGAAGGTACTTGCCAACTTGAATGCTTCATGTTCACATGCTTCAGTACTTTACATTTGACTATTGCTGCAGTTGGGACCAGAGGTGGGTAATATTGTCATCAAAATGTTTATTTATATATTAATTGCATGTATAATTCTATTTTTCTTACTAGCCTCCTATTTATTATGACATCACCAGGCCTACATTTGACCAATATGTAGCTGTCTCTATTTTTAGCTGTGCACAGTGGTTTGACAATATTATGCAAAGTAAAAACATAGTTTGCATGACATTCATTATACTTGCAATGTGCCATTCCCCCCAAGACATAACTGACGTTGGTTTTGGAACTCTACCTTGATATCATCACCACAGACTGTATTCTGTTCTCTTTAGACCTTATAGAGGATATAGGAAGCTGGGGCCAGTTGTCACACAGAATATATCTCTATAGGTATAAGTTAAATTTAACCTAATTACACAAAAGACTGTAGCTAGTTTGTTATCTTCAGACATTTAAAAAACAGTTAAAAACAGTTTTAAAAAAGTAAAAACTTACGTATCATGTTTTAGTTGGCTGTTGGATAAACATGTAAACACAAAATACCACCCTAACAGTCAAATTTGGGTCCCACTTTATATTAAGTGGTCATAACTACTTTGTACTTATGTCAAAAAATAAGTATAGTGTACTTATTGTGTTCATATTGTATTGCAAAACACTTTTGCTGCTATTGAGGTGGGATATGGGTAAGGTTAGAGACAGGTTTGGTGGTGTGGGTAGGTTTAAGGGTAGGTTGAGGTGTAAGGGATGGGTCAACAGTTTAATTATAAATGTAATTACAGAAATTAATTACAGATATAATTACATGCAGGTATTTTTAAGTACAATGTAAAAACATGTATGTAAGTGCATTGTACCAAATGATTAGTTTAAATGTAAGTACATAGTAGTTAAGGCCACTTAATATAAAGTGGGACCTTTATATGTTGTAATGTAATACAATGTATTACTATTTTTTTAACATATCTGTTGCCTAAAATAATGTGATATTTGATATTTTTAGTACATGAGTGTATTTATTTGGTGTCTGCTTATTGCTTTTTTTATCCATCAGGTTCTGATAGTGATAACTTACACACAGTAGTTGACAACTTGACAATAACCCATATAATGTTACAATAGACCCTGCTATCAGGCTCAGCATGTCTTACATAAACTGAATCTTAAATGAATCTTATTCCTGGGCAATACAGGAATTGATATCTGCCCTGAGAAATGTGCACTAGAGTGTAAAGTGTCACAATTAACCTTGTTCACCCAAAATGTGTACAGTTTTGTAATGCTGCTAAGAAAAGAACTAAAATGACATGTTCGTTTTTATTATTTAACATCAGTAATGTAGAAAGATCAACTGATGGTATGATTATATTGCACTGTGAAGTAGCTGGAGTAGAGAATTCTGTAACAAACTCACTCATGAATGACGCCTTTTTAATGATGAAGTGATTGCATAAGCTTTAAATGCAGTAGCCTAATGTAGTGGTGACATGAGAGGCTGACCTGGGATCAGCAGGTTGAGTGTGGAGTGTCACTTCCTGTAGGTGCAGAGAGAGGCAGTGCTGAGTTGAAGACACACATACACAGACACTTTACAGCAAAATAGCGAGAGAGAAGAGAGAGGCAGATGATCTGAGCTTCAGCCGCTTGAACTGATTTTCAAACATTTATCATGAATATATCGAGAGGATCCAACTGAATCTGTCGCTTGTGTGTGAAAAGGAGTCAAAGCGAAACACTTTTTTCCCGTGGCGCACGGATTTCTCGCCCTATTAATCAGTCCGATACACTTCAAATCATCATTACAGAAGATATTTGAGATAATATTATTATTTACTGTGTATTTGAGAAGAGAGACGCTTTTGAACATGGGATGTTTGGGCAACAGCAAGACAGAGGATCAGCGCATCGACGAGAAGGCGCAACGAGAGGCGAATAAAAAGATCGAGAAACAGTTACAGAAAGAGAGACAGGCGTATAAAGCCACACACCGCCTGCTCTTATTAGGTAAGACAGGAATGTATAACCACATTAATAACAGATAGATGTGTCAGCAAACTTCGAGCAGAGATATGGATATATCGTCATCATCATCATGGATGGATTCATAATTTCTCCATGGATCTGGAAATACTCATATTTTAGCTATGTACCATCTTATGTCTTTTTTCTATGCTTTTTAAGGGGCTGGCGAATCCGGGAAGAGCACTATAGTCAAACAGATGCGGATCCTGCACGTCAACGGCTTTAACGCAGAGTGAGTGTGTGTTTATTTAGCGTTATTTACTGACACTGGGCCTGTACTCTGTTTATTATAACGGATGCGGTATTTATGTTTTGGATGTTAGAATATTGTCGGGCTTCAGATGTACGCCTCTGCGTCCGGTGCGTTTCGATAGCTGTCGCTAAACATAGTGAGCTGCCTACCTAGAGAGCATTTTTGGTTATCATAGGCTTGTGTAGCATTTTGGGCCTCATTTTTGGTCATCATAGACGCATGCAAATTTTTTCGAGTCTCAAATTTGACCGACCACCTATACAACATTTTGGGCTATAGGTGTGTTCAGTATTTTCAGCATCATTTCTGAACTGCGTACCCAGACAACCACTGTCCAACTGGCCCATACCGTATATTTGTGTCTCGTTTTTGTGTTGTTTACCTAGACAGTATAGTTGGGCCTTATCTAATGGCATAAGACCGTTAATAATAATAAATAATAACTGAACTGATTATGTATCAGAGTGATATGCTCTTATTTACATGTTCACTATCAGGATGGCCAGAAATGAGGTCACACTGTGTGCAATATGTGCTGTTTAGGCATGTGACTGCTTATAATCACAACTTGCCCATTGATAAGGCCCAACTTTGAGTAATATTAGGCTATAGTCACATTAGTAAATTATGGAGAATTATTTTGACACTCCTAATTTTGAGATGTCATTCATTCTTTAATGACAGTTATTCCTTCCTATTTTCCTCCTCCTCTGTTCAGAGAAAAAAAGCAAAAAATATTGGATATCCGGAAAAATGTGAAGGACGCCATTGTGGTAAGTCATTTTTGTAAATAACAATTGTTTTATATCTAGCAGTTGTTTTTTCTGATTAGTGCCCACATTCAGCATGCTTTAACACCTCTGTTTCCATATTCCAGACGATAGTATCTGCTATGAGCACCTTAACGCCCCCTGTGTCAATTGCCAACTCGTCCAATCAGCCTAGAGCTGAGTACATCAAAAGTATAGCTCCACTCTCAGATTTTGACTACATAGAGGTAAGAGACCACATCTCAATCTGTTACAGCACTAAGCGGAGTAGCTAACAAAGAATTTTCAGGGGAAATTGATGTCACATACTTGATCATAGAAATGTTGGTTCTTGAGTTGATTAGACAGTAGTTCTGTGTAAGTGTGTCATTATGGTTGAAATGGTGCACAAATTCCCTTTTAAATCCTGTCAATAATACAGACACATACTTCATAATGTATTCTCTGCAATAGATTCTTACACGTGCTTTGCCCATGTCTACTCATGGCAATTGATGGAGATGTCAGTCAATGTCACAACTACTGTGGGTTGTTTGTTTTGGTATGAGGAAAGATCACATTAACTAGGGCAGATTAAATATGTTTATGTTAAATGTAACTTATTTTTTTAGTTACATGAATTAAATTGGTTTCATTTTATTCTATTTGACTTTTTAACACTAGTCACCCTATGCACACACATTCTTTTTATTATTATTATTATTATTATTATGCAAGCAAAGACTGTGCCAGTATTTACATGTGCCAAATACAAAAAAAACAAACAAACAAAAACAGGACAGACGAGCATAAATACTACTAGCCAACATTGTATAAACCCATTTTGATAACTCTTATATGTGTATTTTCATTTTTATTGATAAATGATAGAGAAAAAACTTAATTATTCTCATTAAAAAGCTTCTTAATTACTGTAATGAAATATTGTAATATCTGAAGTTGTTTGCAGTCATTAACCATGTCCTTGTCATGCTCATTCATGTACTTAGCAATAAACAAATATGCAATGGCCAAGGCCATTTCTTTTAATGCTTGTAAAATATGAATCTCCTCCTAACTCTAAGCGTGTTTTTTCGGTAGCTTAATAACCTTAACAACTGTCCATTTGAAAGACCATGTAAATAATCGATCAGCTTTAGTAGATACTATATGTACAGTGGAATAAAGTATTTAATTAATTTAATTAATTTAATTTAGTTAATTTATCCAAAAATTAAAAAGTCATCATTTACTTAGTCCTATGTTGTTCCAACCCTAAAAGACTTTTGTTCATCTTCGGAGTACAAGTGAAGATATTTTTTACCATTCTCTCATTCTTTTTGTTCATCCATTGAAAGTACACACAGCCAAATATTTCACACATTAAAATGCACAAAAATACATCTACATGAAGGGAGCAGTTTAATCTAGTGCCGTTTGTTTTTGTGAGTCAAGCCAGCATGGTTGATTCTCCAGAAGACTTTTAGTAAATCTGTACATAGATATGGCTAAAGGGTGTTGTTAAGCTCAAAATGCAGTGGCTTCATTCACAAAATAGTATAGACTCAGGTGTCTACTTTTTTTTCTAAAATGGTTATTACATGATTAAAAAATATTAAGACATACATTTTTGGCATTTCACACAGTATGGAGTATAAAAAATATTTATTTTATAATATTTACTTTTGGAGGACCTTAATGCATTAAAAGTGAACACATATTTTGGAAGGTCATCTCTAACATTACCACATTTCCATTAACATTACAGTGTTGCCCAAATAAAACATTGTTTATTTAATTCAGAGCAGTTAAAGAATTATATGAACAGTACTGCTTTGAACTTCACTGTAATAATCTACAGGGAGATGTTTGTGTCAACATTAAAACCACGTGACAAATCCTTACATTTTGTTTGTGGTTTGTTTAGGATTGGAGTCTACCTGTCTCCATGTCCTCACTACTGCCTCAGGTCAAATGCAATAAGACCATTGCTCTGAACACTTTTCATATTTGTCTTATGAATGAATCTCAAAGCAAATATGTTGTCTTATTTGCAAATATTTTCATTCAAATTATACACTCATGATGTGATGTGGTGTACAAATGAACACTCATGGATGTGTTATGATGATTAAATTATTCATACACAGAATTTGTGTAAACACTGATATCTAAACAAGTTTCTACAGTAACTTTAGCATTATTTTAGTTTCTTTCACCTACAGTTATTCACAAAGTAATGTCAGATACCATAAGAAATAGAAAAATAAACATACCATTGTTAGGTCTGGGTGGGTGATAAATCAGATATTCATAATATACATTAGGCCTGTTAATGATTCCCTGACATTTAGTTAAATTCAAAAGCATTTTGAATTTAAACATGTCTAATGTATCTTATGCATGAAAAGATCCAACTGCTACCGACTGTTGTAACAAAAGTAACTTTGGAAAGACAATACCTACATTACCATTACCTAAGAGTGAAATACGAATAGCATGTAGACTGACAAGAAACGTAAGGGTTAATTTTACTGTGTACATGTAAGCAGTTTTGTCTACTAAGAAGGCACTGAAGGGATTTATAATGTCATTTCCCTCACCGCTGATGCACAGATCAAATATTCCAAAACATACATTGCTATCGGTTTTTTAGTTTCTTTAACTTTATATAATGGCTTGTGCGACATTGTGCTTTAATACTGGGTTTAATACTCAAACGTCATACTTCAGGATTCCCCAAGAATGCTTAACGTGAAAAATGCTTAACGTAGCTTAATGTACTATTATAGTGATATTTACATTTAGGCATTTAGCAGATGCTTTTATCCAAAGCGACTTACAAATGAGGACAACAATCAAACCAACAAGAGAGTAATAATATGTAAGTGCTGGGATAAGTCTAGGTTAGCCTAATGCAGTACACATAGCAAATTTTTAAAAAAAAAATAATAAATAAAAAGAAAACAAGTAGATAGAATAGAAAAATAATAGAGAACATTATTGTTAGAGGGTCTCACTCTCTTTTTTTTTTTTTTTTTTACAATGAAAGAAAAGCCAAAATAATAGAAAAAGAATTGAGAATGTTAGTCTTAGAGGCCCTACTTTTGAAATAAAAAGAAAGCAAATATTGTAAAGCATGTTTATATATATATATATATATATATATATATATATAAACTTGATCCTTTAACACTTGCACGCTTTACAATATTTATACAATATTATATATATATATATATATATATATATATGTATATATAGACAGAGAGAGAGAGAGAGAGATTAGTTTAGAATAGAATGTTTTTAGCCATTTCTTGAAGATGGCTAAGGACTCAGCTGCTCTGATTAAGTTGGGTAGGACATTCCACCAGGAGGGAACAGTAAATGTAAAAGTCAGTGAAAGTGATTTTGTGTCTTTTGGGATGGCACTATAATGCGTCGTTCACTTGCAGAACGCAAGCATCTAGAGGGTGCATAAGTCTGGAGTAGGGCTGGACAATATGGCAAAAAAAATACTTTTTTTTCAGAACGTTTGACTGATTCTTGATTTTTTTTTTTACGATTTTTAACTAGTCAACTTGAAAATGTATCTACAACATGATTCAAGTAACTATTTATTTATTAACTCTCTAGTTAAAGAAAATTATATTCCAGGTGCACCACAAATGAAGTTGTCAACATGATGTAATTGTTTAACAAATCACTTGTTAAATATCTATCTTTGTTAAATATCTTATGTATGAACTACAACTACATCTTGTACAAACTTGTCTTATACATGTTATATGTTCAGAAATAATTTGAGGAAAAGGCTTTAAAAAAATCTCAAAAGTCTAGGTAATTCAAATTCAAAACGACTGAAGGTATAACATCAGTAGACTATTATTAACTATAAATGTTCTGTAAAAACAACAGCAGCTTTCAGCCTGTCACCATGATGCAAACATGAAATATCAGACATACAGTA
>JAFVLL020018683.1:0-43882 GCA_021397915.2 Tor tambroides | reverse complement strand
GCTCGTGGAGAGTGCGAGCGTAAACGCAGAGTGATGAGCAAGCCCAATAAATCTGCCTTGATTTAAGCGCCAGCTTGGCCGTGGAGAGGACATTTCATTTTACTGGCAATCGTGCGTGCCATTCTAATGCCTACACATCTCTGACTGTGGATGAAAGCATCTGCATCTTAAACCAGCTCATGGTGGATTGCTGGTTTAAGATAAACTGGTCTCCCATTGTGACCAGCTGAAAACCAGATTAAGCTGGATGTTTTGAGATATTTAAGCAGAGGCAGTTTGTTCTTAACTGACAATGAATCAAATTGATCAAATTAATCAATGCACGTTGGAAATGCCTAAAACACACAAGTAAAACAATCAAATATAAACTCTGTGTCTTATTTTTAAGGCTCCTTTCTAGAAAAGTTTCTAGTTTAGGGTGGCCAGAGCTGGTTCAAGTTGACAGACCAATTTAGACCAGCATCAAAGCCGCTATCATAACCAGATTAAGGTGGTCAGTATGGTTTTTGGAAAAGTCAGTTTGGACTAGAAACCAGCTACCACGTTCCACGAGTCTCTATGGTTTCTTTTCTTAAGCAATATTTGTGAGAAAATGTGAAAAAATCAGAAGTGAAACTTACTTGACTCACATAGGATAGTGCAGAGAAGAGAAATCCTCAGGAAAAGCCGCTGATTCTGAAAGCGCTCCATCATACAGCCAGTTAGCTATACTTTCAATACATTTCTATATTTTCATCTTCATTCCACGCGACAGTTTCCGTATAATTCAATGGCTTCTGTGTTTTCTGTTGTGGTGTCATACTCTGCATCTTCTGCTGGTTGTATTTAGGGTTAAATGTTCTCGTCAAGTTTTTTTTTTAATCACATGTATTAAAAGTGTTGGCAAAAATCAGTTTTTCGTAAAAATGTTTCGAATTAAGTAACATAAATCCAGTGTTTATCAATAGGCTATTTATCCAACCCTGAAGTTTCTTTCTCTCTACGTGAAAAAGCACGATGATGGGCTTAAGTTTTGCGCACCTGTTCAGCGGAAGATCAGATTCCGTGCTGCAAAAGTATTATTTATCTCCATATGCATCCAAAAATAAGGATTTTTAGACGCAGATATTTCCAAGAGTAACTCCATTTGTGTCACACAGTGTATAGATGCACTCATGACCTGGCTCCTGCTGTTTCCAGGGTTTACTCCAGACTGAGCATCTCTCTCTCAGTCCGCCTACCCACTTTCATGTCAGACAGAAAGGGAGGGAGGGAACACATCACAAGTTCACGAGCTTGAGCACATTCCAAATTGCCCGATGTCTATTTTCAACAAATCTGAATGAATTTTCTTTTTCAAATAAAAACAACATAATTAACTCACGTTTAGTGGATACGTTCGCGAACTCGTATGGAGATAATCTTTGTCAAATCAGGGCCAAACCTATTGCATCAAGTGATTGAATTGTTATTGCAGTTAATCTCCGCTAGAGGTCAGGGTAGCTGAATAAATACTGAAGGGGAGCGAGAACTCAGTCAGAAGGTGAAACTGAAATGCAGGTTTTTACTGTGGATAAGTTTAGAAACAGAGACATCTATTATTAATAATTATTATGCTGATTAAACACACAAGACCGTAGAAGAAGGCAGTATTTATGTCTCATTGCTATTTTTACATAGATGTTACCAATACAAACACCATAAAAAATTCACCATAAAAATAAAAAAATCATTATAAATTAAAAAATCATTAATAAAATTAGTTGCATTTCAGGGTTCCCACCTTTTGACTGGCTTTTCAATTACATTTACTGTGCAGTCATTTTTGGGGCTTTTATTTTTAATCAATTTAAAGAGTTCACACTCTCAATGAGCAATTTCTAGCAGAGAAATGACTTGAAAAAATACCTTCTCTAATTGTTGCTACTTATTTACTTTTTGTGAATATCATATTCAGCAACACCACTTAAAGAGTGATTATAACCCACCATCAACAGTATATAAATACAGAATACTCAATATAGTATTTAGCCTAGTTGGTCACTAAAATTCATTCTTTCACACAAGCATCTTTGAACATAATAGCTGCCAGCACACACACAGAAATCCCACAGAAACACACATACAGTAAAAGTGACCACAGCTGAATAGAGTAATACACTTGTATTTTAATAGTATACTTACAGTATATTTAATCATACTCGAGTAATTACAACATATTTTAAAATAACATTCTTCAGTCGCAAAGATTTCGGATTCTTTCTTCTGATTCTTTTACATTCTGGGTCCAAGCTGCCAAGTCACGTTTTTATTTATTTCTCAGTGACATCACTGCCATGTTTTTTTCTTTCTTTCTTTTCTCTTTTCCATCTTGCTCTCTCTCTCTCCAACGTATAAGAGTTCATGCTTGCTGATTTCCAGACCCTCATACAGTCTTTTCACCATCTGCTCCCTAGCGCCAAGACAGCCAGACCTGCGGGGTTGTCTGTACTTGGAAAGAGAATATTCTTTTAAGATGTCACCTCACTGCCAAGATCATGTTTTAAATTTCCTTGTACACAAAGCCATTATGTTTTCATTACGGCTCACAAATGAACATCGAACAAGAGAGAAAAATATAGTTTGCGTTTCAGTCTATTCTCTGACAATAGTGCTCTTAAAAACATATAAAATATTTAAAAATGCAGTCAAATGGTCCACATATGGACTGTCAAAGGTGACAACATTGTTTTACTGTTATTAAAACATTGTGGATAAATATAGATGTGACATGCCATATAACACTTTTATCTGTTTTTCCAGGTTGGACGCCTTCCCACTGAATCATTTAGTTTTGCGCGGCTGTCTCATGTTCTTCCTCAGCTGTTCGATCATCTCCACATGCAGGGTTCGAGAGGAGCTCTCCAGTCGAGTGGCGATGTCTGTCGCGGTACGCAGCATTTCTTCAAAGGCAAGGGACTCCTCTTTTATTCTTAGATAAAGACATAAAGTAGACACAACATCAGAAATACTCTGAGAGAGAGAGAGAGAGAGAGAGAGAGAGAGAGAGGCAAAGAAGGAAATGAACAGGGGCCTCCTTAGGGCCTCAGCTTAGTTTTTCTTGAACCAGGGGCCTCAAAGGGGCTGAAATTCACATTCCTTCTAACTGTCCGGGCTGGTGATGGAAAACCCAGAGACCAGAATCAAAGTCACGTCATTGTGGTTAGTCTGAGGCTCTACCAGAGCTACAAGCTTTTTTTACACTCATCACTGTGTTTATAAGCATATATTTTTCTTGTTTAGGATCATTTTAACTGAGAATTTTATTTGGTTGTAATTTATTTACTATCTTTTACCTTGAAAGTGTTGAAAGTATGTATGCAGCCTTGAAACACTCTTGAGCTGGCAATTTCAAATATTAAGGTCTATAAATGAACTCTCTATATATTGGGAAATATATAATATAATATATATATATATTTAAAGAATTAAATATTTTTATCATATTTTTTTAAATTAATGATCAGCAATTAAATTAATCAAAGTGACAGTAAGATTTCTATTTCACATAAATTCTTTTCTTTTGAATTTTGTATTCATCAAAGAATCCTAAAAAATGCTTTCACAAAAATTTTAAGCAGCGTATTTTCAACATTGATAATAATAAGAAATGTTTCTTGAGCAGCAAATCAGCATATTAGAATGGTTTCTGAAGGATCATGTGACACTGAAGACTGGAGTAATGACCAATGAAACTTCAGTTTTGCATCACAGGAATAAATTACATTTTAAAATATATTCAAATAGAACAGAACAGTTATTACAAGTTATTATGGGATGCACAGTATACCTATATATTTAGAAAAATATAGACATTTTCACCTCTGATCTTCCATCACCATTTCTCATGTGTAAACAGCAAATTGTACAATTTTGACACTAAATATTTTGCACTTGTATTAGACTTTCCTCTCTCCTCTTTATCATTCAGGTTTGTTGCCTTAGCATCTTAAATTGTTAAAAGGTTTTGCCTGAAAGACATGAGCATATGACTGTCTTATTAAGATTAAACTCATCTCACTTCTGAATTCCAGCCAAAGTAGCTTGAGCGTCTCCCTCCAGCTGACTCTCCAACTCCTCTGCTGCTTTTGTCACCACGCTCTCACAGCTCACGTGATCCTCCCTGATTCCAACAATGTTCTCTTGGATCACCTCCTCATAGCGCTGATCTCCCATCTCTGCTCCTACAAATTGGACCAGATTCTCCATCACTGCTTGGTTCCCATGTTGAAGGGCCTTTAGATAAGCAACTTCCTCTCTGAAAGCTCGTAACCGCCTTGACATGACTTGGCTGGTGTGAAAGTTGACATAACAGTCGCCGCCTTCTGTCTCTGGCAGGCTCTGAAAAACTGGCCTGGTCCTGTCTGGCTCATCCCCGACTGCATGGAAGACTGAAGCAGAGGAGTTGCCAGTGACTGCAGTCCCAGAGACGTCACCTGATCCCCACTCTCCATCATCACCACTCTGGCAGTAGACTGGCATCACTAGGAGTGTGAAGAGCCAAGTGCCCAGAGCAGAGTGAAGCCTCATCATGACCCAGAAGAGGGAGGAACCTCTATGACCTGGGACTTAACGGAGCGATGGACGAGAACCCAAGCGATGACAAATGTGAGGTCCCTCTTGAGCCCCTCAAAGCTGGACAGAGCTTTTCCACACAATCACCACTGTTGCAAAGCTCTGACCTCATCTGTGAAGAAATAAACAGATGCTTAAGTAATGTTTTGCTTTGAGAACAGACCAAAACTTTTCTTCAATGGAAACTATTCAGCATTGTTCAATAATTTGGAGGCTGTAAGGATTTTTTTTATGTTTTTGAAAGGCTCTCATGCTCACCGAGGTTGCATGTATTTGATCAAAAATACAGTAAAAACACTAATATTGTGAAATATTATTACAATTTATTTGAATATATTTTAAAATGTGATTTATTCCTGTGATGACAAAGCTGAATTATCAGCAGCAATTAAATCTTCAGTATCACATGATCTTTCAGAAATCATTCTAACATGCTGATTTGGTGCTCAAGAAACATTTCTTTTTATTATCAATGTTGAAAGCTATGTTAGCCTGTTTCTGCCACATACAAAAAAAGTGAGATATAAACTTGCAGTTCAGAGAAAATAAGTCAGAATTGCAAAATAAACACTGACTTTCTGAGTTTTTCCCCTAAGGATGTCAAGTTTACATCTTGCAGTTCTCTTTTATTTCCACCATACAATAAAATATAACTTTTTGTCTGAAAATAGTTCTGAAATAGTTCTTGCAATTGCTAGTTATATCGCAGAATTTAGACTTTTCTTTTCAGAAATGTGAGTTTATATCATATGAAATAGCATTTTGTAACAATGTAAAATTATTGTCACATTAAATCCATTTAATATGTCCTTGCTGAGTAAAATGTGTTTACAGACACAATACTTTAGAACTGCATGTGTGTATTATATTTTATTGTTATATAATATTATATGATATTATTACAGATTGTCTATAGATACAAAACATATCAAAAATTAGTCATAAAAACACATATCTTACCATAATTTTCTGAAACTTATCTTAAAACAAGATAATGAGAGGTCAGAAGACGTTGCTGTATTTCTGAAACTATACTGTCTGCCAACTGCACTGTGAATGCTAAATGAAGCAGTAGACTTTTACAGGGTTTTCCGGAGCATGTGGAGGGGGGCTTCCTGCTGGTGTGTGTAGCGCACGCATTCATTTGAGGTGTAGCACATGACCTCTCTGGAAGGGGAGGCTGTTTGTTTAGTCTTCCATGTACAAGGATGAGTGCCCTCTACCCCTCTCTCGCACTCTCTTTTTTCACCCTTTCAAAGAAAAATAAGTGAGCCCCATCTTAAATAATACAATCACACAGGTTTAAGACTCTTTCCTTTTTACAGTTTCTGCATAGTGCCCTTGGGGTCAAAAAGCATAATCTTGGGTTATTCTTGGACGTTCCTGGGTGTTTTAATTGGTTTTATAAATTGAAAAAAGTTTGTTTTTTATGTTGAATAATAAAATAAATATGACAATAGATCAACTGAAAAACAGAGTTTTTTCCTGTTTTAAGCATAACAAAATGTAGAGAGGTTTGTGTTTTCTTGAAAAAAAGGAAGGAATTTTATTTTTCAACGGGCAAAGAAAAAATAATTAATTTTGCATCATAGGTTGCTTTAAGGATGTTTTAATAAAAGTTTTTTTTTTCTCCTGCTCTCTGACGCAGAGAGGGCTCATCACCTCATCTCTCATGTCTCCAGATGTGACTGAACTGACAACTCACACAATCTCTTTCTATGTCCTGTCTTACTCCAGGGCGTCCCAACACTCCTCTCAACATCTGGAAATGTGTGAAATGCGATATTTGTCTTCGAGGGAAGACGGCTCTCTTTTCCACAGTGTGAGCACTTTTGGATTCTGCGGTTGTTCAGCAAGCTTTGCCTAAAAAAATCTTCCTGTGCATGTTCTAGGCAGCATGAAAATGTCATTTTTCTTCTTATGTATTTATATTTTTTGCATTATTGTAGTAGAGTATCAAATCTGTTGGTTTATTGCAGTCATCATTTTTAAAGGTTTGACTTTTGGGATTGCATTCAGTTTTTCAAGTCAGTAGTAACCTGTCAAATCTGTTAGTATTTTTAAAATTGTATAAAACAAAGACACTATCAATCACAATCAAGCTCTTTTAGTAAAGAACAATTTAAAGGAGTACCATCGAGAGCATCTTTGCTTCTCTACAGCAGCAATTTGTTGTTCATGCTTGCTGATTGACATTTGTGCTTCATGGAGGAAGGATAATATCTGTAACTCAACAGACCGACACAGCCTGTAATGAACTTCTGCTCTGCTGTGCATGCAATGATGAAATTTATTTCTCATTTAGTCCTGAAGCACTTGAGAAAATGAATGAATCTCTTTTATTATTATTTTTTTCACAGTTAAAATTAAACACTGAAATGTTTTTGCAAGGTGTTTTATTTTTTAATTAAGTCTGAAAGTGTCAAATGTATTGAGATGAGAAAAAGAAATACTGAAACTGGTTTTCATGTCTCAGAATGATGCATATTGTTCCTTACCCAAGCAGAGCAAAAGGCCGTCATAGGCAAACATTATTTTTAGATTTACTGATCAACATTGTAAATGAACAATGGTACAAAAGTCTTGATTTGATTAGTCGCTTCGTTTTGATCCCACACAACTGCTCGCAATCCAGAGCTCGTAATGTTTTACAACGGAGAAAACAATTAAACCTTTTAGACACTTAAATGGTATTATTTGAACCATAAAAACCCATTCAAACCGCGCTTTTGACCTTTACGTTTCCTCCGGGCACCTTTTTAGTAGCATTGTGTCATTTCTAAAAATACATGCCAAACCAGTTCAAAGCTGAGGAAATGCAGTATCTTTTTTATGATAACAAAGTCTGTCTAGTCCAAATAAAAAGTCACGATTAATCTTCAGTAATAATGCCAAGTGTCTGGAAGTTGTCATGTTCACTCTTGTGCTGAAACCCAACCTTCAGAACACATTTGCAATATTGGAAGAACTACACAAATAGGCCACAAGGCTTTTTGAATGGAAAGTACAGTCCCTTTTCCAGTTTTGGGTTTAATTTAGTCTTACTAACATTAAAGAGAATTTCACGTGCAGCAAAAAAGAAAGTGTAGTTGTTTAAAGGTTGAGTGTGGTGTGTCTTAAACCTACTATCACTGCATATTTATGAAATGTAAGGCGATATTCCCATAATTAAAAGAATGTCATAAAGATATATTTACACCAATCACTAATGAGTCATGCACTCAAATCAGTGGTCAGTTTAGAGCATGAATGCAGACAAAATGCATTAAATTGCTCCGCCATATTAATCAAGACAGGTTTTTTTTTTCAAAGTAGAAACATGAATAAAATAAGACGCACAAGCCAAAAAAACTGACAGAACTCACCAGAATCTTCTGCCATGTCACAAGGCAGAGCCATGTGTCTGGTCAAAATGTTCAAAGCGCTGTTCTTTGCTTTGCCATTCAGAGGCAGAGAAGTGGAGCACACATAATCAGCCTGGCTTAGACTTCTTTTCACTTCTTCCCACAATGTTTGGGAACCTGAAAGTCTGTGTCCCTATTTGGAGACTACTGGAAGGGGAGGGAGTGTTTATAAAAAGAGAGAAACTCAATGATTTCTTTCTTTTGTGGTCAGGAGAGTGAGGAAGAGAGAGAGAGAGCAGAAGACGTATATTAGGGGGAGCGTGGGGTAATCTAGTTCACATCTGTGCCCTGATGTCTGATAATGTACGAGAGTTTCGCAGAATAGGGTCTTTTCATGACCATACCAGATTTTCACTCAGCCATTCATTTTAATAGATACTACAAAATATGAATGAATGAAGGCAAAGAAAGCTGTTAAAGCAAACCAAAGCTCTGAAATGTAGAAAACATTTTTTTTTTGTAGCTGATGAAAACCAGCTATAAAAACATCACATGAGCTTTTCAAACCTAAATTTTATCCATCATTAACTATCAAAAGATATGAACATAAATCTGTCTTTGCAACAAAACCACGACGAAGGGATTTAACACTTATTCAGGTGTTAGTCAGATGTTATACCACCCTGAAATTAAATGCGTTTAAATTTACAATCCCAATCACTTTGTTTCACTTGTGTATTTAGTTTTATGTTATTTATAACG
This sequence comes from Tor tambroides, assembly GCA_021397915.2. Classification (NCBI taxonomy): domain Eukaryota; kingdom Metazoa; phylum Chordata; class Actinopteri; order Cypriniformes; family Cyprinidae; genus Tor; species Tor tambroides. The sequence goes on along the minus strand of JAFVLL020018683.1, from coordinate 35,183 downwards.
TAAAAGTGACATAATGCAAATTCCAGTAAGTAGCTCCTGAAAACTCACCCTTCCATTTTCCCAGCTTGTAGCTGATTCTTCCACTCTCACAGCTTGGACTGGACACAGGACCCACATAAAGAGCTTATTCATGAAAAACAAGAAAACAGACCTGGATGAAGTATTTTAGAGAACAAAGTGTCTTGTGGGTGTATTATAATATTATTCCAGCCATAGATTTCACTCAGTAGAATCAGTAGAGCTGTTCAGTCATGATGTCAATTTCTATTTTTTTTTTCTTTTTTGCCTTTTGATTTATGAGTAAAATACGAAATAAGATGTTAATATCTTTATTCCACAAAGATGCATTAAACTGATCGAAATTGATATTAAAGACGTTTAAAATGTTGATTTCTATTTCAAATAAATATTCTTTTGAACATCTTTCTTTTTTTAAAACTTTCTATTCATTAAAGAATCCTGAAAAAATTCTACAAAAATATTACATAGCACAAGTCTTTTCAACACTGATAATAATAATAAGTGTTTCTTATAGGTGTTTTGAATACGAGGTGTTTGAGCAGCAAATCAGCATATCAGAATGATTTCTGAAGCCAAGTGTCATGAAAATGCGCATAAATAGTATGCCAAATAAAAACGAAAACTCGTGGTACTGATACGCAAATATTTGGCGTGCATATAATACGCAGATTTCGCTTGCGTCTGACACGAAATTTGTTGGTGTGCATATGATAAACAGTTTTCACGTACATATGATATGCATCTACCACACAACCCTAATCCTACCCATCGCGTAGCATATACACGCCAAAGTCCATTTTTGTGTATCAATACTACGAGTTTTCGTTTTTATGTGGCGTACTATTAATACGCACTTTCGTAAGATCCGGTTGGAAGGATTATGTGACACTGAAGACTGGAATTATGATGCTGAAAATTCAGCTTTGTCAACACAGCAATAAATGACATGTATTCAAATTAAGAGCTGCTATTTTAAATTGTAAAAATATTTCACAATATTATTGTTTTTACTGTATTTTTGATCAAATAAATGCAGTCTTGGTGAGCATAAGAGACTTCTTTCAAAGAAATAATAAAAAAAAAATCTTACAAACCACAAACTTTTGATTGATGTTGTGTAAGTTTCTGTATAAGGATCATAACTTAATTCACTTCTAAATCCAAAACTGCTATTTAAACAAAACAAAACAAAACAAAACAAAAACATTTGAAATACCCAAGTGACTGTGTAGTGGTGTTTACTGCCAAACACAATGACAGACCTGCCACATCTATCTGCACACACATACATTATATAGAGAAATAAGAACAAACAAATATGAAAGTCCATTAAAATAATTAATTTCCTTTGATGAACTACTTCGCTGGGCCAATGCAGAATGGGAACAGGACAGAATCATGTTCTTCTTCTCCTCATGGTTTATATTTTGTCGTCACTCTGATTGCAAAGTTGTTCTGGCAGTTTCAGAAGTACACTGTTTATTCATTGTGTAAACTTGCCAGTGTGCTTTAGATTTAGATGAGAAATACATATGAATGTCATTAAATACAGTAATGTTCTCAGTGCAGAAAATTAAACAAATGAAACAATATTATATAAACTACATTCTTTCAACACAGTTAATGCAGGTCAAAAACAGGACACCTGTTAGATGAATGAGAACACAGGGAACATTTATTTTGCAACACATACTTAAAAGTTTGACTGTAAACTGTAACTGTTTGAAAACTGTAACAAATCATTTGTAGTTCTGATGAAAGGTGAGGATTTTTTTTCAACAGACTGACAAAGACTGCAGAGATGAAGCAATAACAATGGCTAAAAGTTTAAATTATAGTATAGTCAAACTTCAGTGAACAGTAATAAACATTGCTCAAAAACAACTAAATATATCATGTTTGGCAGACACTATTATCCAAGTGTTGACATATAGTGACTCAAGTTGCTTCAGGTTGTATTTTGTATGTTTAACTGGTTGACTTCAACTGTATCTGTTTATTGGTGTAACCTGGAAGGACACAAAAACACACATTTTTGATGTGCACATTCAATGTTTTTCCCAAGTGTGGACCTCTAATCATCTCTGGAGAGCAAATAAAAAAAGTGACCTGGTCTCATGAGATCAGGTTGCATAAACCATATCCTTAAACATGAATATATTTACTGTGAAGCTTAAAAACTAAATTTTAATTGTGGAGGGGTGTCTTTGACCTAAATTATGTTGCTTAAAGGTATTTTTACAGAATAACAAGGGAAAAAAAATAAAAAGATGATATTTTGCAAGTATCTTTTATGACAACACAAAAATCTCACAATGAATATGTACCCAGATGTACTCAGCAATTACTATTGTCTCTAATATGAACCTATAGCCATTACTATGATGTTATATATATATATATATATATATATATATATATATGAATTGAATATACTTCATTTAAGTGACAGAATTTATTTTTTGAGTAACTGTGGTGCTTATTATTCTTATACAGACATACTCCATTGTATGTTTCTTGGTTTCTTTTATTCAGGAGCCAGTCCTTCTGCCCCTTGTTATCTAAACTCAATTTGTAAAACTCAGTGTAAATCAGTTTTATATTGAATTTACTTACTGTTTGCCTCAGAGGGGTGCAACTAGCAGAACCAGAGTACACAAACCAGATGTTTTCTGATTTGAAGATCCATTGCAGGATGCATTACGTCAAATAATTGTCATTACCCCTAAATTTAGCCAAATAGATGTATATCAGAGCAGCTTTGTGATTCTAATTCTATCATGACTGTATCAGTTCCTGATCTTTCTGAATTAAAAGAGATCATTTTGACAGTCATTTGGAACAGAAGGGTTTTGGAACTGGCCAAAAGAAAAGAAAAAAAAAAACAGGTAGATAAAAGGATTTAATTTAGTCAGTCTCCAAATTCAATTTGAAAGCCACATATATTTCAGTTGGGAGCACTGTTCTCTGTCTGGGAAATAATAGTTTGGCCCACTAAGCAGCCAAGCGCCCAGTGGAGAATTATAATTGGCTGGTGGTTCTGACTGCTCCGAGCATGTATGACTCATCATATCTTCTCCATCTAGAAACCGTATCATCAAATCTATCTATAACCATTACTTATGTTTATTTACTGATTTAAAAGTCTGTGCCCATGATTTCCATCTACCTAATACTTAAACCATCTACAGTATGTCTACACTCTGTGTGATGTGAAATACTTCTCACCTGCAGTGTAGTGTCTTGTAGTGGCTGAAATAACTGTGATTCATCTGAAATAAATAAAATATAGTAAAAATAATATATAGTAAAATAATACATTAAAGGGTTACTCCACCCAAAAATGAAAATTTTGTCATTAATTACTTACCCCCATGTCGTTCCAAACCTGTAAAAGCTTTGTTCGTCTTCGGAACACAATTTAAGATATTTTGGATGAAAATCGGGAGGCTTGTGACTGTTCCACTGACTGCCAAACAATTAACACTGTCAAGACACAGAAAAGTATAAAAGTCATCGTCAGAATAGTCCATCTGCCATCAGTGGTTCAACCATAATGTTATGAAGCTACGAGAATACTTTTTGTATGCAAAGAAAAAAAAAACGACTTTATTCAACAATTTGTATCCGCTGGATGCAAGCAGTGTACGTTGTTCTGTGTCGGCCGCGCCACAAGGATACGCTGTTTTCGTACAAATCAAAGCATAAAGACGTATCCATGAGGTGCGGCTGACACAGAACAGCGTACGCAGTTTGCGTCCAGTGGATATTCTCCAAAATGGTGCAATGCTGACGCGGAGGAGACTCTCGTAGCTTCATAACGTTACGGTTGAACCACTGATGGCAGATGGACAATGTTTTTTATACTTTTCTGTGCCTCGAGAGTGTTAATTGTTAGCCAGTCAATGGGACAGTCACTAGCCTACCGGTTTTCATCTAAAATATCTTAAATTGTGTTCTGAAGACTAACAAAACTTTTACGGGTTTGGAACGACATGGGGGTAAGTGATTAATGACAAAATTTTCATTTTGGGGTGGAGTAACCCTTTAACAGAAAAATACTGATGTGAATTAAAATGAATTTAAAAATAGTCCATATATATATATATTTGTTTTGAACTGTTTTGGACTGTTTCGGCTTCTAAACGATGCATGATCAGTGTATATTTCTCTCCTGATTGAGACAAGATAACTTTTGCACTAGAGAAATCAATATTTATGGACAGAGGACTTGTATCTTAGTTAAAAACAGCTTGATGGATTTGTTTATTATAAACATGCAGCTTTTTGATTCACAAGATGTTCACTGATTGACTGGAGTTGTGTGCATTATTATTGTGATGTTTTTATCAGCTGTTTGGACATTCTGGTGGCACCCATTCACTGCAGAGGATTCATCAGTGAGCAAGTGATGCAATGCTAAATTTCTCCAAATCTCTTCAGATGAAGAAACAAACTCATCTACATTTTGAATGGGCTGAGGAAAAGTACATTTTCAGCAAATTTTCATTGTTGGGTGAACTATTTCTTGATGTTTTGCCCTACAGTGAATCTCTCATGCAGCTGATGCCGTCAGGTGATGACAACATGCCTCTTAAGACTCAACTATAAATAGACAGCTCACCCCAAAATAGTACACATACCTGCTCTGGTGTGTAAAAAAATCCAGTGGGTCAGCATTGTTCCATGCACACACATGGGTGTCACATCCCCGGCTGTCAAAGTCAAAGGGCGTCCCAGTCAGCATCCTCTCCTCAAATGCTGAGGTCAGGGGGTGGAACATGAGCCAGACAGGATCTAATAAAGTCCTGCGTCAGATATGATTCACATTTGTCTTATGAAAAACAAGTTGTTTTTTAAAAGTCACATGTTCACTATTGAATTGTCCTTGTCTACACTCTTAAATAAAAGAGCATTTAATTTTATTTGGTTATTTAAATATAAATTTAAAACAAACAAATAAATAAATAAATAAACAAACTTAAAATAAGTTTAATCATTCAAATGGTAATAAAATCACAAACTAGGGCTTGCCAACCCTAGTGAAAAATAAATATACTAAAATGTATTTGAAATACGTTTATTTCATGGCAAGTATACTGCAAATACAGTACATTTACATATTTATGTGCTTATTAAAAATACCCTGCAATTGTATTTTTAGTATACAAAACTTGTATACTTAAAGTCTACTAAATTGGAACAACTAATTTTGTACTTTAATTGTGTGGAAGTAGTGTTGAAGTACAACTAAAGATATACTGAAGGATATTTGATTGTGCTAAAGTGGAACCATTGCAAGTAAACTTCAGGTACACTTTAAATATCTTAAAGACTGATATTATTCAAAGATCATACAATCCTCATCAATAGTGACATTAAAACACTTTTTAGGCTTAAATATTAAGAAATTTGCACTGTGCACAAGTACACCAAATAAAGTTTAATTATAATTTTATATCAGTAATTCTCGAGTGATATGTCAGTAAATGTTAATAGATTTGAGCTATACTCAGTATGAAATAAATCTATTTTAAATATATTACTTTTTTACTAGGGAAATGAAATTAAATGTAAGTATAATGAATGAATGAATGAATGAATAAATGAATATTAAAATGTTTTAATTATGAGCTTAAAAATGAACAAAAAAGCATTTTTAAACATACAATTTAATTGAATTTATTACATAAAATACTTTAATGAATTAATATTTTTTTTAGTTTTGATCAATAGACTAAATGAATCGCATATGTGTATGCTCCCAAATTAAGATAATTCTACAACATTATGTTATGACAGCAGGCCGAAAGCATTGAACAGACATTAAAAATGTGCTTTTGTTTTATTTCCATATCATCGAATATAAACCTGCAGTCCACAGCAATCCATCCATTTAATTAAATTAACACATTAAATTGACGGTCCTAAATAAAACACACAGATTCTCAGAGACAGCTAACAAGCAGCAGAAAATATGACCAAACCAAGCATGTACGTTGACGTGATACACTATTGAACGCAATTATGCTGCAAACCAGCACCCCAAATCCCTTAAAGCAAAGAGTTGGCTGCTTAAATGCAGTGTAAGAACTTCATATCTAATTGCTGGCATGCTAATTGTGTCCCACTTCATTGCTCAGAGTGCTAAAATCCCGCATGGCTCATAAAGCACAAGAGATTGAATGGGCTGATTGGCTTCTGTTCATGATTTCATGGCTGCTTCTCTCTATCCATTAAGAATAATTTTATTTATTTATTTTCCTTTCAATCTGTTTTTACGTGACTCTCCTCTTAAGACTCCCAGACTGAGGAGGCCCACGATACCACTTCAACCTGAAATTCAGTACCATTGAAAACAAGCGTGTTGTGGGCAAAATTGAATAGGAGCTTGATTGTGCAAACAGTTAGGTAATCCCATCTCATTTTGTAAACACAAATTAATTGCGTTTACCCTTGGCCCCTCGCTATTCAGGATCAAAGATGTTTAAAAGACAAGAAAATCCTTTAAAATCCCCAAGTGCTGTTAGAAGGAGTCCTCCAAGCTAAATCTTTTACTTGAAACTAAATCTTTGGATCACTAAATGGCAGAATATCCCAAAGAGCGCTGCTGACAGGATGCCGCGGTGTGTTATTCACATGATGAAACAGCTGCATATGGCAGAAAAAGAAGTCTGCCAATAGAAATAAAACTTATTAGGCAGTGATTTATGTCCTCCCTAAATCAGTGCAGGAGGTCAAAGATGCTGTGTAACATTTGTAACATGAAAAGACCAGTGAAAAACAGGCTACCTTATGACTCTTATAAACCACTAAACCGCTTTGCTTCTCTCAGTCTTCTCCTCAAGGAAAACTAGTTGCCTTTGGCTAGCAGTAAAGCCTTTTGCTGAGATTGGAAACATTTTATGGTACATTCTACATCCAGTATTGGTCAACGGATTATATAGCTGAACATCTAATATATCTTCTGCACACCAAACACAAGAGCCTAGTAGTACAGAATGTCAAATGTGAGCAATCTCATGTGTCTCTTCAAGCATTTTGGGCATCTTGACAACATCAGGTCTACAACATTTTGTCTATTTCAGCTCCATCAAAGGAAATATTTCACTAGTCAGTCACATATCAGGACCCACTAGTGTAAGGTAACATGTAGAAAGTGTCGATGAAAAGTAAAAAAACAAAAAACAAAGTTTGTGCAAAGTCTTGGTGCTGTTGGATAAATTTGAACATATAATTCTCCCAATTTCTATTTGAAGAACCACTGGAACTGGTGGAGCAGCTCAGTCTTGGGCAGTCTTGGGCAGTCACCAGACTTGGGCAGACCTTTAAGACCAATTTTACAAGCTAGAGAGGACTGAGGGAGACAGTACATCCATATGGTTAATTTAAAGTAGGTTTGCTCTAATGTTACTGTAAGTTTGTTTCTTTATCGCAACAGAATTGAAGAAATTTAGCATTAGACCACTTGCTTACCAAGAGATTCTCTGCAGTGAATGGGTGCCGTCAGAATGAGAGTCCAAACAGCTGATAAAAACATCACAATAATCCACATGACTCCAGTCCATCAATTAAAGTCTTGTGAAGTGAAAAGCTGCATGTTTGTAATAAACAAATCCCTCATTATAATGCTTTCAACTTAAAACATCTTTAGTCCTCCATCTATAATATTGCTTTCTCCAGTGAAAAAGTCATCTCATCTGAATCAAGAGAGAAATATGCACAGATCCAGCATTGTTTACAAGTGAAAACAGTCCAAAACGGTTCTAAACATTTATGTTGGTGGGTTTTGATATGAGAGGGCAACAGAGGGCGGACTCTTTCTGGGTCATTGACTGGTATTTTGGCCAGATGCAATGGTTAAAATTCCTTAAGGATAGATTTGTTTTCCACACAAACATGCAGTTTCACAAGATGTTAATTGATGGACTGGAGCCATGTGGATTACTTGTGGATTATTGTGATGCTTTTATCAGCTGTTTGAACTTTCGGCAGTTATTTTATTTTACACACATTTGTCTTGTTTTGTCCTTGAGCTCTTCCTCCAAATGTTTACATGAGTATCAACACTTGTGGAACACATTTGTTTAGTATGCAAAGGAGGTTCAAATCTTATATTATATTATATTATATTATTATATTATATTATATTATATTATCCATTTAGCAGCCAATAAAAACTCATTCTTTAAATAACTTATATTTGTAGTGTTAAAATGAGTTTAGTTTAAAAATACTTAAAAATCCCTCTACTTGGGATCCAACTCAAGTATTAATTGTGTTAAATGCTGTGGCAACTGTTCAGAATATTGACTTTATAAGCACAGAGGAGCAGCTACTCAGCTTGATGTCACAGCAAACAGGCCTTGTCCTCTACTTTCCGTGTTTAGCATTTTGTCTGCACAGTGTCAATGGAGTAAATGTCCAGACAGTGTCCTTGTTCACCTTGGGATGTGTGGTCTGCTCAGCCATTATCAGACTGCACTTGCTCTTAAATTAAAGGTATTGTGGGTTCAGTAGAGAACAGTGCTGTCTATAGAAGCATCTCACATTACTGTGCTTGGACACTAAATTAGCTGATGGCAGCGATCTGCTCACAGTCTAACAACTATAGCCGTATCACATTTAGTTCAACTGGAAGGATCAAACGGGGACATTTTTAACCTCCCTCAACATTTCTTTGAACTAGAGAGCTGGGCTTGATATTTCTTAATTCATTTGATTTCCTCAAAAGCCATTTTGCATAAACACAATTAGAATGGAAATCAAGATGGCTTCACTTTGCACCTGACGTCAGAACATTTAAAACACCAGATACTCATGGAGAGAAACTAGCTTTTAGATATTTTACACTATGAATATCAATGAAGACTAAATCTGCAAATATAGTGAACCTTCTTTTAGGACAGTAGACAGATCAATCATATAGTTAGACTGAAGGAGAACTCAACCTAACCTGTTTTTCTAGAAATGTCTGCATAGAACAATCTCTTGATGATGATAGATTCTGGTCGTTCATGTTAATGAGGGGTGTTTCACTTTGGGAGACTGCTGAGCTAATGCTTCAGTGAGAAGGCTTTGTGCGTTGGACACACTTGAGTACATTAGGCTGATTGCTGCTCCTCTGTTTATATGAGACGCTGGCAAAGGCAACACAATGCTGTCCCAAACATGTACGCTGAAAACTACCACTATGAATTTAATATTTTGTGCAGGAAGCCATAATGTGTATTTTTGTTGCTTTATTTTTATGATGTTGTTCTGTCTAAAATGTGTTTTATTCAGTTGTTGCTTGGTGATGGATGACTATGATTTGATTGACACAGCTGGGTTCAATCACTCATTGCTTTGGTTTATTAAAACGTCAATACAATCAATCCTCAACAAAGTCAGCCAATCTGTAAAATTGCTGCCTTAAAAAGTGTTATATAATGCAGTAGATCTCATTTAGTTTTATATTGATTTTCTTTGTATATCCTCCAGTATATAGGCTCAACAGATTGTTTGTTCCATTTTTGCCTGAAACCACTCTTAACATCAGACATATGTGTCACAGAGGATAAGTTTGAAATTTGTCACCATCTTATTGTGTGCTATGGTAACCTTACAGAGCCCACAGGTTTAAAAAGCTTTAGATGGTTATCTGGGCTTGCCAATTGGAAGGACAGACTACAAACAAGGCTTTATCACGGCGCCGTACATTGTTTAAATCTGTGGCCGTTTATTGAGTGGCACTAAGACTGATGGATAGAAGGGATCTTTTATGTTCAGACACACCTTTTTATTGCCAGACAATGGAGTCCAAGATTAATGGGGTAGACAGGCTGATGCTCATGAGTGTTAGACCACTGCCGTTTGGCATCCAGCCCTGACAGAGAGCTATCGCTTATGCAAACAGGCAAACATGGCGTCTTGTTTGTAAAAATGTGTTTTTGTGCTAATGTGTAAATTAAAGGGTTAATTAACCCAAAAACCAAAATTCTGTCATAAATTACTCAGCCTCATTTTTGTTTTCTTTGTGCACAAAAAGGAATTCTCGCAGCTTCATAAAATGACAGTTGAACCACTGATTTCACATGGACGATTTTAACGATGTCCTTACTACCTTTCTTGAACATGTCAGTTGTGTTACTGTCTATGCAGGGTCAGAAAGCTCTCGGATTTCATCAAAAATATCTTAATTTGTTTACGAAGAAGAACGAAGGTCTTTGGAACAACATGAGGGTGAGTAATTAATAATTTTTGAATGAACTAACTCTTTAAAAAGTTGAAACTTAGGGACATAAAAATATGCTTTAACATCTCAATTTCTAAATTAAGTATACAAATAACAAGTTAAGTATATAAATAAAAATCAAATAAAACAACAAAAAAAGGTAATAATTTTAAAAGTTAAAAGTGTAAGTATCTAAGCATCACAACATTACAGTATGTTGTGTATGAAAAATGGAGATTTATTCAGAGATATATATCCATATCTCAAGCTGAATATATTATGTAACCCAGAAAAGGGTACATTTTAAGGTTTAATTCAGGTAAAAATAGTTCCTTAAATGTAAGCTTTTTTTACAGTGTGCATGCCCTAATGACCATTGGTTGACAGGCCTCACTGACTGAGAGGTGGATGAGTTCTGGTTCAAGAACCTCATGAACTTCACCTTTTGATCATATTAATCCTGACCCTGAAATTGAACTTAATTTTGAAATTGATTTATTGACACTAGCAAACAGCACACACAATGTGAAGACACAGACACTCTGCTTTACAGATGTACTGCAGATGTTGTGTCATTTGTGTTGCAGACTGGCTGATTGCTTCATGCTACATGCTGTTAAGGTGCCATTGATTTCACATATCCAAGCATGCCTTTAATCCATCCTCATCACAGTAAGCGATAGAATGAAGATGTTTTACTGTCCCTGCGTGGGAAAATAAATGAGGAATCCAGGATGATTTATATTGACCCGTCAACTCCCTGATTGCATGTGACATGACTTTTACAACTGCGATTAAAGTAATTCTTTCCTCTTCCAACAGTGAGAGCCACAATACTCAGTGCTTTCTGGTACCTCCATTTTCACTTATCACATTTCAAGGGCAGTTTGAGAGTTTTCAGTAAATTTCACTGTTCATCTTTTGAGTGTCAGTACAGATACAAGGTTTTATAGAGTACTCTATCTCAGTTTTTGTCAGAATCAGGGTCGAAATCATCAACGAAATCTAATGAGTGTGTCAAGAAAAGCATAAATCTGTTGTAAATGAGATGCATCCTTTACTATAAAAGAGAATAAAAGGAACTCAACTTAAAACCATGCAGCTTAAGGCCAAACGTTATGCATGTTCTGTGTGTTTGCTTACACTGGGAATTCAATTGTTTTTAAATTCACTCACAGATATACATATATAATACACACACACTATATTGTAATTTAAGTTTTTTTCTAACTTCGTTAAAGCAGTTAGCTTTCGGCTTTCCTCTAAAAACAATGACTTTTCTGTCTGCTTAATCAGGCTCTACCTAAGGGAAAGCTTTCCACCGTAATGTGAGAAATGGCTCTATTAGGATCTAATTAAGTCCAGATTTAGGTGATTGGGCTGGGTGACAGAGTGAAGAATTGTCCCTGTGTTAAAGGGACACAGGGGGTGCGAGGAATCATGTTGTCAGGATTTGAGGTGGTTCGATTGCTGACAGGCTCGTGGTGCAATGGAATTCAGAAAAAAAAGAGCTCAGTGGGTGATGACAAATATGGACAGCAGGAGTCAACAGGAGACAAATGTCTTTTCATCAGAATCGGATTGATTGGATACTGGACGTTTGTTCACTAGATTGCTGGTTTTTAGTAGTTCTTTCTCTGTGAGCCAAGGTTAATTACTAGGAAATGCTTAATTCCCTTTTCCACCAAGAACAATAACTATAAAAATAATTGTGTCCACACCAACATACAATATCATTTTGTTGATTAAAACCATGCTCTATCATTTTGTCATCTGCCACTTTAATGCTTGTGCTTTTTGTCAGGTGGATTCGGTCATATTATTCATTAGCTTGAAAAAAAAAATTGATCTGAACATTATTCCAACAATAGTGGTCCTCTGTGTCATTATCGTTATAGCTGTGATGTGGACTTTTCTATTATCAGAGAATTAGAATGATAAATAAAACTATAGTTTTTGTTACAGTTATCGTTCCTGGTGCGTTTACTTCGGCATCTATTTTGAAATCTTAAATATTAAGCTTGCATAGCGATGCAACAGCAGAACCATTTTGGGTTTTCCAGTGAATTTTTTTTTTTTTTTTTTTTTCCAATAAAAAGAACCTTTTGTGAAAGGGTTGAAAAGGTTCTAAAGTTCTTCATGGAACCATCAGTGCCTTTATAACTTTATATTTTATAACATTTTATTTTATGTTTTTGAATATTTATTGATGTAAATCTTCATTTCAGGCACACACTGTCTTTTTAAGCCATTAGACTTTGCTCAGTACTCCGAGATTCTTCTAAAATTAAATCTTAACCTCTGGACATGAATTAATTTGAATAATGAAATTAAAATGCCACCCTACTTATACTAGGCATTTTAGGTCTGCTATGCTTTTGAAGTTAAATCTCTCATTATAAAAAGTCGCAAGTACAATGAAACTCCATATGGCATACAAAAACAGGTCTCTTGAGATCTTGACAATTTAGTTTCTTTTTTAATGCACGTTTGCATGTATTGAGAGAATAATAATGTCAGAAATGACACCTCCTATTTGCTTCCACAAGGTAAAACTTGTGTTACTGATTGTGTAGATTTACAGAGATCAAAGCATCCTGTCCTAGTTGTCTGTATGGTGTAATGTTAGAGTATTACACTGGTCATGTTTGGTCATTCTGGATTTTGCGGGTTTTACAAAGTGCCACGATCAAGGAGAAAGATCAAAGGGGACATGAGCCTGTGCTCAGGGCAGTATTCCAGTGCTTTGGCTATCTACACTGTGTACCTCTGCCTTCATCACCCTCGGCACCTCATTACCTTGTCTGAGCAATGGATTTTCCATCAAGTGCGCCTCTTCCAATGCCACACTTTTTCACACTCTCTAGCCTAATCACACTTTAAAGCAACTGTACGATTAGTGCCCATGTTATTGGGCAATTACAACTGGATTGACTAGTGCCAATGGACAATTTAAAATATGCATTTACTGAGTGGAAGTGCTTGGAACTGCAGAAAATTATTGTTCTTGTTAGTGTGCTTTATTATATTACCATACTATGTAAAGTAACATAGACACATGGATGGGACATGGATACAGGATTTTTCTATAACCCCAAAAAGAAATGAGACAGGAGACTATAAGTGAAACAAACTAAAAATCCATGAAAACATAACTGTGACAACAATATAGAGCTGATTTACAGCATAAACTGAAATTGTTTAATAATTGATTAATTTTACAGCATTAAAGCTTTACCCAAACATAAAAATTTGCTAAAAAAAAAAAAAGTAAAAGAAACTTTAAAAAAAAGCCATTTTAACTTTAGTTAAAATGTACATAATAAATAATAACACTTCCATCCTCAAGTCTATCCTCATTGTTCTCACACATCAAAATCCACCGACATATTTGTTTGCAACTGTTTCGGACTGTTTTTGCTTGTACAACAACTTTGTATCTGTACATATAGTGCTTTTACCAGCTGTTTGGACTCTCATTCCGACACCACCAATTCACTGCAAGATAACATTAAGTAAATTACAGTTAATATTGACAGTTACTTTGTCTATATTTGCTCGCCAACGAAAACAGTTCCAAAATATAGCTGCAAGCAGCAATTAAGGGGCCAAGCACTACAGAGGCAAAATAAGGAGCTAAGCACTGAACATAATGGCACTGAACATCAGACCAACTGCAACAATGAGTAATTAAAGCAAGTTTAGGATGATTTGAAGCAAAATCGCTGAAAAATCATAAACACAACTTCTGGTAATATGATTTAATGGCTTATCACTTTTGACCAATAGGTGGCACTGTTATCAAATCAATGTGGTGTGATCTGTGTGAGGTGACAATGGCACACACAAAGTTTGGTGTCATTATGTCAAAGCTTTGCAGAGATACAGCCTCAGACATAATTTGGCGTTATGCCTCAAATTTGTTGCGGCGCTATACAAAAACGTTTTTTCTATCAATACGAAATGCATCATTTTTGTCAGCATGGTCTAAAGATGATTTGATTCGATTTTGGTGAAAATCGGACCAACAGTCGAGGAAGAGTTTGAAAAAGTAGGTTTTCAACATAAATCAAAATGGCGGACAGGAAGTTCGGCCCACAATGGCATAATTGGTATCTATGTTGTCAGCATGACCCAAGGAATATTTTGAGACCAGTTTCATTATAATAGGCTAATGCAATCAAAAATGATTAGCATTTTTGAAAATTTCATAATTAATGGTTAATGAATGGTTTACTACTCTTGACCAATAGGTGGCGCTGTTACCAAAATGATGTGGCCTGGTCAGTGTGAGGTGACAATGGCACATACAAAGTTTGGTGTCAATATATCAAAGCTTTGCAGAGATACAGCCTCAGATGCAGTTTGACATCTTTCCAGCAAATTCGTTGATGCGCTAAACGAAAACCGTTTCGTATATCGTCACGAAATCCATAACTTTTTTCCAGCTTGGTCTGAAGATGATTGAAAATTTGGTGAAAATTGGACTAACAGTCTAGGAGTTCAAAAAAGTAGGTTTTCAACATAAATCAAAATGGCAGACAGGAAGTTCTGCCAATTATGGTATAATTGGTATCGATGTTCTCAGCATGATCCAAGGAATCTATCAACATCAGTTTCATTACAATAGGCTAATGTAAGAAAAAGTTATTAGCATTTTTAGAAATTTCATTATAACTTTTGACCACAATGTGGCACTGCCTCCAACCTTTTTGAGTACCATCAGGGCATGGTGCCGAAGCCACATACCGAGTTTCGTAACTATACGTCAATGCATTCGTAAAATATGGAATTTTACAACAAAATTCTAAATTGTCATCGGCCAAAATGGCTGACAAGGGAAAATTGGGAATGGTTCGATTCGGCAATCTCCACCGAATCTAAAGAGACCAGTTTTATGATTTTTAGCCAAAGTTATAAGCAAAAATAGCCATTTTTCGTATCTCCTGACCACTAGGTGGCACTATGCCCAAACACTGCAGGTAGCCTCAGGTCTTGCTTGTTATAACAAGTTTGGTCTCAATACACCAAACCGTTGCAGAGATATAGGCTCACATCCATTTTTGTGTGCTTTTTGTAGAATTAGTTTGCAAGTTATTCGAGAACGGTTTGACGAATCAACTTGAATTCCATAACTTTTTGCCAGCATGGTCTGAAGATGATCTGAGCCAATGTTGGTGAAAATCGCACTAACCGTCTAGGACGAGTTATGAACAATTTTTATGAACAATTAAAAATAGCGAAAAAACGAAACCTTACGATTTTTAAATTTTGGAGTTCATTCGACTCGGCATGAGCCAAGGATTCAGAGGAAACAAGAATTTGCCTTCTGTGTCGTACGGTTCAGATGTTATTAGCATAACCATGAGTGAAACTCTATCAGTGTGCCAAATTTCATAACTTTCCCGCAAGCGGTTCTATGGGCTGCCATAGACTTCCAGAGCGGAGGAAGAATAACGATAATAGGAAATCTAACGGATACAATAGGTGCCATCTCACCTTTGGTGCTTCACGCCTAATAAAGTCAAAGCAGAATCAAACGTTGCATGTCACCAAGTTTCGCTCCTGAATAACAAATAACAAATCAGTTGAGTGAATGATTCAGTGATTCACTCATTTATACAACTGCATGTTTTGTTTCTGAATGAATGTTTTTGAACAAATTGGTGACTCCATGACTTAGTTTAGTCCCAGTGCTGTTGAACTGTAAATTAGCACTTTTGGAAAGTCACTTGACTGTCCCTTACCTAACTTTTCTCTTTTTATAAGTAGACAGAAGGCTATCTAATAGGATCATTACATCACAGCACCAGATTCAAACTGTGACTGAATCTCAATGGGCACATGTTTCACAAACTGTGTCTTTGAGGGCGTATGTTATGGTCATGTCAAGTCAAGTCAAGTCAAGTCACCTTTATTTATATAGCACTTTTAACAATGCAGATTGTGTCAAAGTAACTTTACAATATCAAAATAGTGTGTCAATAATGTAAAATGACAAGATTAAACACTCAATTTTCAGTTAAAGGCATTTCATTATTGAATTCAGTGATGTCATCGTACAGCTCAGTTCAGTTTAAATTGTATCTGTGCAATCAAGTTGACAATATCGCTGGAAATGAAGGGTCCCCAACTAAGCAAGCCAGAGGTGACAGTGGCAAGGAACCAAAATTCCATCAGTGACAGAATGGAGAAAAAAACTGCAGCAAAGTCAGATTGTGTAAAGGATTCATCTGGTTCCCATCTTGTCCTGATGGCTGTCTAGGTGACAAGGTCTTCACTGGGGATCTGTCTCTGGGGCTCATCTAGGTGTCCGGTCTCCACTGATGTTCAGGGCTGTAGAGGTCATCTCTAGGTGTTTATCCACCATCTGATCTGGATATGGACAGGACCCGGGTGACTGCAGTGACCATCTGATCTGGATACGGACTGGATCGGGTGGCTACGGTGACCTCAGAATAAGATAGAAACAGACTAATATTAATAGATGCCATTCTTTTTACAATGTAATAATACATCGGGTGTTATGGGAAGTGTTCCCAGTTCTGGTTGACCTAATTAATGCAGCCTAACAATCCTTTAACGGATTTGAATATTAGAAGTGTATTAGTGTGTATGTGTAAGCCAGGTTAAAGAGATGGGTCTTTAATTTAGATTTAAATTGACAGAATGTGTCTGCCTCCCGAACAGTGTTAGGCAGATTGTTCCAGAGTTTGGGCGCTAAATAGGAAAAGGATCTGCCGCCCGCAGTTGATTTTGATATGCTAGGTATTATCAAATGGCCAGAGTTTTGAGAACAAAGCAGACGTGGAGGACTATAATGCGTTAAGAGCTCGCTCAAGTACTGAGGAGCTAAACCATTCAGGGCTTTATAAGTAATTAACAAGATTTTAAAACCTATATGATCATCTGATACTTGAGTCAAAACTTCTATCTTTTTGTTTTTTGTTTTTTTTGCTGAAAAGATAAAAAGCAGCTTTTTGGCCTGCAGCTATTTTAATATTTAAGACCATTATCAAACAGCTTCTGTCCATGTGCCTTGTTTTGTATCGATAGGGCTGTATTGATAGGTAAGTGAGATATGCTGAAAAACATTCCTGTGTATATTGAACAAAGGATTAGAGACACGTTGCTGTGAGATACACAGCTAACCATGACTGCAAAACCAATTTCATTAACATTGCAATGCATCATTTATAGTGTCTATTTTACACAAATATCAATACGAAGTCATCACCCACACACCTCAGGTTAGAAACTCTCGGCTTTATTGCTGCTCAAATGAAATGTGCATATGCAATGCAGACCCCTAGGCCAATATAATTCACAAATGGAGAAATGAAATTGACATATGACCAGAAAGCAACTTCTAGAGAATGACCAGTGCTGACATTGATAACCATGTTTAATAATGGAGTTCATGCTAGATGTGGTGAAAGTGATGCAGCTTAATGCCATGCATTCCATGTGGTTTATTTATTCAATGCTAAACCAGCAGAGTTGAAAAATGTCATTATATAATAGAAATGGAGAGTGAATATAAATAATAGAATATAAAAAGGGTCTGTGCTGGTGACAGCATATAACGTGACACCAAATCTGTGCCTCAAGCAAAGAAAATGGAGAAATGCACACTTCTTATTAGTTAGCGGCTTGTGCGATGTTGACAGAATGAAAATAATAATAAAAAGGAAAACAGATTAAATTTAATTATGAATAAGATAACCTTGCGCCTGCCATTGTCCTTCATATTAGTTTCATATCTCATATTTGCAGCCATGGCTTACTCTGCTTTTTCACTTGTGAACTTGCAATCAATCATAACTTTGCAATTATTTTATTCACAACACTGTTCAGAATGTGTTTATTTCAGTGTAGTGAAATTACTGACTACATACAATCATATGTGTTTATACGAATGATGCAGAAGTTGCTTTACTTCGGATTGAGAATAAATATTCACACAACATGAGCACAAGGCATTGTTTCCCCATGGATCCCCAGGAGTATTAGTTAACCTTGACTCTGTGCATCCATAGTGCTTTTGGTGCCATGAAATCTGGGTTCAGAGTAGATTTATTTGTTGTATGTGTGAGTCAACATATTATAAGAGCTTTTTTTGAAGAGATATATTAATGAGGGGTTTCTAATGTTGGTCACGTGACCATCGCAAATAAGAAAGAACTTCGGAAATTGCTTACATTTTCATACTTATTGTAATATTAGCATTTAAGTGCATTAAATAAAGCACTTAAAGTGATTAATACAAAAACTGAATACAACTTTTATCAATACAAGTAAAATATTACTTACCCTTACAAAGTCACCATCGCAGTAGTGCGATAAACTTGTTTAACTTGGTTTGACTGTTTGGTTTCCATCCAAGTTTTATTTACTTAAGTTAATGAAACAGTCATTCCTCAGGAGATCCGAGTATAAAGTGTGACTGAAGACACGCATGCTGCAGAATCCTAACTGACACTTTAGTCTATATTATCGACATTAAAAAGCATGTCTTGGATTTATATTTAGAAAATGACCATAGCCGCCTCTCTACTCAGCTCAAGCTATTTATTACATATGGCTGTCAGTAAGACTTTTGGTGAAATTGGCTGGCAGAGGAGAAAGGAATCATCCGCTAAAGAAGTAAAGGTGAGATTGAGTGGTCGTAAATCATCTCATAAATCCTTTATTTAAGGTAAAAGATTTAAGGTAAAAGAAAATAAGATGAGCTCCAAGGACTATTTGTCAGGTCGAGGCCGCATGGCACAGCTTTCAGGTGCTGTTCCAGATTTATGGTTATCAGTGTCAATTTCCCTGCAATGTCTTGTGTATAAAAGTAAACAGGAGTGGTCTGCAATATGTGTCTTTTTTAACAACTTAAAACCCATGTCTGTGGGTTTCCTTGCATATTTTTTTTTTCTTTTCTGGCAGGGCACATGATTAGAAGCACCCCAATGGAAACTGTTTCCTGTCAGCTGCCTGGACTTGAGGCGGCTCGTGCGTCCTCTGTTTTGACAGGGTCCTGACATCGAAACTGCTGTGATTACAATTAGAGGTAATTGAGATTTTTAAGTAGATGCGGGATGCAGCAGTATTGATTAGCATGCGTTTCATCTCAGGGCACATCGCAGCAGTCAACAAGACAGATGGTGGCGTGGATTGAATCCACACTATGCAGTGAAGGATGCTAGAAACATTTCCCTGCTGAGGACACTTTGGCAAAGGTGAAATGTGAGCTGTCAGATACGCAGATGACAGGAGGAAATGGAGTTCATGTAGGTTCATTCAGAGACAGTAATCCTTACACTGTTTGACATGTTCTTTTCCCCTCTGCTACTTAAAATTCTTTTGTTAGATATTTATTTTCATTTTTGTGCACACTAGAATTTTATTTTGTAAATTATTTCATTGTGAGTTTCTTAGTTACTGTTGTCACACTATAGAAGGAAAAAAGTATTCTGTAAAGCTTTTTTTCTTTTTGTTCACAGTTTTTGATTGAGAATCGTCACAGCAATCACACAGTTATAAATCAATTTCTTGTTCTATCAAAACCTTTGGATATGGTGGAGTTTAACTCAAAGCTCTTCAACTTTGTCAGGCCAGGACACGATTTCATGAAACATAACTATTGAGATGGCAATTTTTGTATGTACAATTGTTAGGGGGAAAAAAGTAAGCATGAAGTTCCATTCTCTAAACATAACTGCCACTGGGGCATAAGCAGGTAGTATGAAAATACAAATTCAAACTAATTTGCCACCAACTGGCCAAAACGTAATATATTTATGAATTGCCATGAGAATGTGTTGCAATACGACATTTATTCTTTTCCTGGGTCATATAATTATACTTATGCAACTGTTAATTATTGAATTACCAGTTAATTATACAGTTAATTGTATGATTAAATAGAATTAACAGTTAATTACAGAATTAACAGTTATTATTTCTCAGATTAAAAAAAATCCAAATCTAAAATCAACTCAAATTAACCATTTGAACATGCACAAAGTCTCTAATGTGATTTGGAGCTGATAAAATAAACAATAGTTTTATGGAGGTTAAAATATGACAAAACTATTTGAATTTGAATAGTGTAAAATTGAATGACTGACAAGTGTTATTTAACAAAATTGAATATTATGTGGCATTGTATTTTAAGTTCCATATAAAGTTTGAACTGAAAAAAAAAATATATATATATATATATATATATATATATATATATATATACTGTATGAGTTTAGCATTGTTTTCTGTAACCTCTTACAAAAATGTACCCTGGTAATACTGATTCTACAAAAATGCCATACTTTTTAGACACTGCAGTTGTCCAAATAAAGGGTTTTATAATAGACTTAGCAATAATAATTGCAGTAACTATGGTGTCTTGCCAGAAACTATGTTTAGTGTAAAATGGGGTCTATAGAAATAAAACACCTGGGTATCTAAATTGAATCTGTATTATTTAATTAAGACCTTTTATCCAGCTGAACCTTTTCCATTGACATTATATGTTAATATAATAATCCAAGCTTGATTAAGACGATGTGGAAAAATCAATTATCCATTAGGAAATGTGTGGCTAGCTCTAGCAGAACCACTGGTGACCTTTTTATCAAGTGAAAGTCATTTGTGACAGTGTGTAATTAGCACGACGATGAACTTGATTAGTGTTTCTGCTAGGCAATAATCAATGATAAGAAGAAAGACGACATCTGTTCTGGGACAGATTTTATACTGCATACACATACACACCCACTCTTTGGCATCCAGAGTGATGTATGACCCAGATCATTGTCCAGAACAGTATTGTCAAGTTGAAAAGCATTTAAACTTTGTGTCCTCTGAACATCTGCTGGTATTTTTCTTGTTTTCTGTTTAAAGTTGTCTTTTCAGTCATTGTGGCATTACTAACAGTCAAAGACCTGGATGGCCCTGTAAACAGGCCTGAGGGATGTTGGCAAACATCACTGGATTGCTTTATAGTTCCATCCATATTCTCAACTGGCTTTTCACTGGATTCACACCAGATCTAATTGCATAAGAGCCGGGCAGCTGTAACCTTGCCAAAGGCAAAGAATTTATTAACCTAAGAAGCAGCTTCTTTAGATCTGTCTAATACAATCAGAGGAAGGATGTGGCTTTTTATTTTCATCATGAACTTCAAATACAAGTTAAAGAGAAGGAAGATTTCAAGCGTTTGTTCCTCTCCCTACAGCCTGTGGTGCATTTGGATCAGTGTCATGAGATTTTTTTTTTGTCCTGTCTATTAATTTATTTAAAAAATATGTGAAATATACAATTCATACATACATTCTTAAATACTGTACAGCTCTTTTATGACTCTTTTAGCGTGTTTTTCACTGTATTTAATTTCAACTTCATGTGGTGCAAACTAACATGCAGAAAAAAACTGAAAACATGAAATGATATAATTTAGGACCCCAATAGACCCTAATGGTTGTGCATGAAGGTCAGAAAGTCTCCTATGTATGTATGCATGTATGTATGAATGAATATAACATAATACAACTACAAAGATTGTTTCTAAGAACTTGCATTTTAAACCTGTAATGGCATATTCTGGTAATACAGCATAACAGCAAAAAGGTGTTTCCACCATTCTTCTATATTGCTTTCTAGTCTAAACTCATTACACTGAAGGGGATAAGAGACACTTCAAATGTGCAGTTTTGATGTATTCAGCTAGCTTGAATAATAAATTATGAAACAGGCTGGATTTCATCCCATGACATTATATCTGTTTACACTTGAGAAAAAATCTGTAGTTCACGATGAAATGCGTATGAGTGATTCTGTTGATTTATTTGTGATGTGAAGAATATTATTGTGACAACAGTGTAATATCCAGTCCATAGAGATTTGCTCTCTTCTCTGTCAAGATTAGAGTATGATATGAGAAATACCTGCATCTATTTCCTACATAATGACAAAGATTTGACGCTGGCAAAGCGAAGCAAAGCACATCTATCATGAAAGTTGTGCATTCGTCACAAACAATCTTATCAGCAGCTGCCGTCCAGAAAGCAGTGATTACGTGTGAAATATGATTAGGTGGAACCGCAAGTGACTACCTGCCACTGATAATAATAGAGAACCTTTGAATATGATTTACATGTTGTTGAATAATATCAGTTCATCGCTTTCTCTGTTCTTTTTCAGGAAACATATCATCAGCACAGTTTATTCAAATCTAATTTACTCGTGTGATTGCCTGTTTGTACTGAGCTTCTGACATCTTCAAATTAATGATTGCTTGATATATTTTAACACTTTATATCCATTCCTTATTGCGGCACACACTGTGTTGTCATGGTAAAGATGAGGAAATTATATTGTCCTCCTTTTCTCCCTTTGCCAAGTGGGTTCCAAACGGCTACATTATGTACGTGCCCTGCTCTCTCCAAAGTCCCCACTTGGCTTCCATGATTGGCTTCCATTATTGTTCTCCCTTCTGTGCCCTTTGTAGTCATTATTTGTGCCGTTTGAAACGCGCTGTAACTTGAAAACGCCTGCTCAGCTCTGCTCGTTCCAAGCCATACGGTTAATGTGTTCAAGACAGATTACGCTTCCGTAAAGTCAGGCGAAATGCAGAATGCTTGACTCACCAAACTATCACAGCTAAAGCACCTCTTCTTCCAAAATTGATTCATATTTTCATAGGGCAAAGAAACTGCACCTTAAAATTATCCCATTAGAGATCTCTGCCATTATGAGATTGCCTCTGGCACATTCACTGGAATCAGCTGCTATACACAGAAAGCCAAAGACAGCAGGAAGTCCTTTTTTCATTGGGACTCATCAGAACTTGCATTGATTCTCCACCACCCTAATTTTCAAAGTTCACTGTGCTTTGCACTTGTGTTAATTAGTCAGCAAACCCTGCAAAGTGTGAGCGATAAATTATTTTACATTACTCTGTGGCTCCATGTAGCTGTTATTATCCAAAAATGAAATTCTTTTTGGACTGTGCAGAGCTTAGTCAACACCTGTAGATGAAGTCTTGATGTATCTGGGTCCATTTATAATCTTTTTATTGGAAGGTTATCTTGTATGTCATTGATTTTTTTTCTTCATCTTCATTTACTGGTTAGCGGTTCACTGGCATGAACTGTACTTATGAAAGCAGTTCTTCTGAAACTACCTTTTTTGAAAATATCTGATGAAAGATAGTAAATCAATCATAAACCAGCTCATATGTTGTGGTCTCCAGGCCATCTGTGAAATTTATGTTAAACATGAAATACTTGACATTGATGGAAGACCTTGTTGTGTTCAAAGGCTCATTTCTGATGCATTGCATTCAAGTGGACACTCCTGCATCACAAGCTAGAACTGCAGTTAAGGTCATATCTGAATTTCCTGTTACTTTGCATTATAGTAAAGTAGATGTAGTAATAGTAATGTGTGCATTTCCATGTGATACAGTAATTAAACTCTTTCACTTTGAGATTGCAAGAACATGTAACCTGCAATTTTTACCTAAATGAGCCATTTTAATCTGCTGTACAGTGTTTAGTGTTGCTGGTGCAAAACAATGCATTTAGGTGTATATTTGATGTTAAATATTGCTTGAATAACTTAATAAAATCAAGTTTTAGTTTCCACATAAAGCACATTTTAGGTACATTTTTTGGTCTACAAATAAATTCAATTAATTTACTTGTTTCTTATTTTTGCATTTTGAAGAATCTGAATTCACTCTGAAGCCACAATAAATGGACTGAGAAGCAGTTTCATTTTACTCTTAATCAAATTTGAAACAAAGAAACAAACAAACAAAAAAAATTGTGTTCTACTACACAAACCACATCCAGTTCAATTTTTGCATCTCTGCCCTGGTTAGAATGCTGAGGTTTAATTTGAGTCATCATTGCCTGAGCTGAGAAAAACAGGAATAAATAAACATATTCAAGGTGACAACCAGGTGTCATCTCACTGAGTGCAGAGAACGTGCATGGAATGAATTGTTGAGAGGAACAAATGAGATTGGTGATGGAGAAAAGGCAGAGCCTGTGATTGGATGACAGATGAGGATGGTTCGCTGGTTTCCTGTCTGGCTTTTGGACTGTGATGGATGGCAAAACCAGGTGTCACCTGGGATTGCCTTTTCCTTACCTCCACTCACGCCCTTCTGCAAATTTGCTCTGTCTCGCTCTCTTAATCTCACACAAACAACCCTCACACACACACACACACACACACTATCCGTCTCTTTTTTCTCACCATTTGTGTTCCAACTTGTTTGTACTGCAATATAGGGAAAAGCTAAAAATGTAATATTGCACCAAATAAGAGAAAATATATGAATTCTGTGTAACAGTTCTCTGCTCAATATAACAGTTCTCTGCTCAAAATATATGAATGTGTTTCAATTCAAAGCATGAATCCTATCCTCCTGTGCTGCCAAAACATGTCATGAGAAATATGAGGCTTGTGGCCATGTTAACAGACAAAAATAATATGCACTAGTAAAATAGATTTTAATAGTTCATAGCTCTATGAATATTTGTACAAGCATATTTTTATTTTAGCATTTATTCTGGATTTTAAATTTTTTATTTATAAAAAAATATGTATTTATTTATTCATTTGGACATTAAAAACAACACTCTCTCTCATTTTGAAATCCTTTAGAAGGCCATATAGAGCCGTAGGTGCTACCATATACAGCTTTGAACAGCACATCAGACCTATGAAGCCCGTTTGCTTACGGGGTTTAATAGTATCTACTTTTTTCTAATTCAGTATAAATAAACAGTCTTTTTGGACTGGTGGAGAGGGAATTTTAAGCTCTGAATGTTGCATTTTTTAAGCATGTATGTTTGTATTTATTTATTTAACATATGTTTACATTTTAATAGTAATTAAAAAGCGTTGTTTGGCAAAATTTGGTACTTCGTAAAATGATCATTTGGAGCGGAGGCCTCAACATGACAACTCCCCAACGAGAGGAGGCCTGACTACACTCCACACTCCGGACATCCTGTAAGGAGGCTCACATAGAGATCACCACTCACAGATGTTGTCCTAGTGGAGCTCTGGCAAGTGGAGGCCTCGAAAACTCTCCACAGCGAGAGAAAACCTAACAACGCTTGCAGTGAATGAAAGGAGGGCCCACAAAAGGGGGGTGCGCCAACCTGTAAAGGGGGCATGAACACAGACCTCCCTGGTGGTTGATGTAAGAAACCACCGCTGTGTTGTCGGTGCACCCAACACATGGTGGCCTCCTAGGTCCAGGAGGAAGTGTTTCAATGCTAGAAACACGACCAGCACCTCCAGGCAGTAGATGTGCCACGTGAGATAGACGGCCACTCCACAGACCGTGGGCAAGGCAGCCACTCATGACCACACCCCAACCGGTGAGGGACGCGTCCGTCGTTAACGTTATGCTACGACAAGGAGCTCCCAGCACCGGACCCTGTGACAAGAACCAAGGTTTCCTCCACATGTCTAAGGCACGAAAGCATCGCCACGTGACCTTGAGCATGGGAAGCGGATTTCCCCTCAGGGAAAACCCCTTGGTCTTGAGCCACCACTGTAGGGGTCTCATGTACAGCAGGCCAAAAGGTATCACGTTGGATGCAGCTGCCATCAGACCCAACAGTTTCTGAAACTGTTTGACAGTAAGTGACCAGCCTTCTCTGACTCTTGTGACTGCAGTGAGGATCGACTCAATCCGAGCAGGAGACAGCTGTGCCTGCATGGTGGTCGAATCCCACACCACGGCCAGATAAGTGGTTCACTGTAGTGGAGAAAGCACACTTTTCTTTGCGTTAGTCTTAACCCCAGCTCTTTCATGCGGGCGAGAACAACATCTCGATGCCGAACTGCCACCTGCTCCGACTGAGCTCATATCTACCGATCATCGATATAGCTCAGTATGTGGATGCCCTGGAGTCGCAGAGGAGCCAGAGCAGCATCCACACACTTCGTGAATGTGCGGGGTGAGAGTGCAAGGCCGAAAGGAAGAATCCAGTATTGGTAAGCTTTGCCCCCAAAGCAAACATCAGGAAATCCCTGTGATGGGGAAGGATGGAGATGTGGAAGTATGCGTCTTTTAGATCGATCGTGACAAACGACACGACCTGGTCTGAGACACGACCTGCTCGATAGGGAGCATCCTGAACTTCAGTCGCATGATTGAGCGGTTCAGTTGACTCAGATCTAAAATAGGACACAACCCTCCATTCTTCTTAGGAACGATGAAGTACCGGCTGTATAACCCGGACTCTCTGTCGAGAGGAGGGACCACCTCGATGGCCTCTTTCTTCAAGAGAGTATTCACTTCTTGTTCCATTACCAGAGCCTGCTCGAGAGCCACCAGTGTGGCAATGACCCCGTTGAAAGCGAATTGAATGCGATAGCCTCTTTCTACAGTGTGCAGGACCTATCGAGACACATTTGGCAGTAGTTTCCACGCTGCCAAATACTCTACTAAAGGAACCAGTCTCTCGAGACTGGCCTCTGGTGTGCTTAGAGCTGCTAGCTCAGTGCCCTGAAGTGGAGGACTGGCAGGGGACGGCTGCTCTAGCTGCTCTAGAGACCCCCGAAGGGGCGGCGCTACGTTTCCGGGCGGAAGAGACTGAGAGAAGTGTTCGCTGGAGACCGCTGCGCCCTGAAGCACCTTGGGTGGCAAGGTTGGCAGACCGATCTCCTGAGGGCACTGAGGAGAGATGGGCACCGTATGATGAGGTGTACACCGCTCTTCCCCAGAGGGGCCTGCCCTCAGAAGTCTTGAGCCATGGGCATCAGGACGTTCTAGCCGAAGACTATCTAGCAAGAATGATGGTCCGCAGTTTCAACTTCTGCTTTTTTTTTTTTTTTTTTTGGTCGAAGTCTCCTATTGAGAATGGGGGTCCTCAGACCCGTCAGCTTCTTGGAAGACTGACACAACCAGAGCCTGCTCGGGGCAGGACCCAATAAGATACATTTGGCAGGGGCTCTCATACCGCCAGATGACCTACTAAGAGAACCAGTCTCTCGAGACTGGCCTCTGGTGTACTTAGAGCAGCTAGCTCGGTGTCCTGAAGCGGAGGACTGGCAAGGAACGGCCAATCTAACTGCTCTGGAGACCTCCTTGGAGGTAGCGAGCCTCCCAGAACCGCTACATTTCTGGGCAGATGCTGAGAGATGCGCTCTCTGGAGACTGCTGTATCCTGAAGCACCGTAGGTGGCAGGGTTAACAGACCGATCCCCTGAAGGCACTGAGGAGAGATGGGCACCATATGATGAGGTGTACACCGCTCTTCCCCAGAGGGGTCCACCCTCAGAAATCCTGGGCCAAGGCATCAAGACGTTCTAGCCAAAGACTATCTAGTGAGAATGATGGTCCGCAGATCCAACTTCTGCTTAGAAGCCTTCAGTCCGTGAGTGCCACTCTGACTCCAAATATTCTGGGGGAGTACAAGAAGTGACGCTCACTCATGAGGAGCTGGAATACGGCTGGGGCTGTCTCTGAACCCTTAATAAATATAATAAATAAATATAATATTTCTAACTTCTCCAGCCAGATGAACATACATAATTTAATTCCTCAGAATTAAATAAAATCAAACAACCAGACAAGTAGACACGTTCTGATATGATACAGATACAATATAAAGAATCATGAATGACTGTGCTCTGCTTTCATTACATTAGGAATTTTTAGCATGAACACAGCCAGCCCCCTCTTTATTTTTCCATTCAAGAGCTGGCTGTGCGTGCTCTGCTCTAAAACAAACCACACATAAATCGAGTGCATCCCCAACCCTTATTTTAGCGAGGGCAGGGAGATACGAGCGATCTAAAAATGCAGTCTGTCATTTGCAAACAACATCGATCTCCTCGGAGAAAGATAGTTGAAGCAGCGAGCTCTCATTCAGAGGGGGAAGAGACCGCAACGCGGGCTTCCGAACCCAGAGAGAGAGCGCCAGATCTAGGGGAAAAAAGCGGAGAAAAGGTGAGCCCGTCTCCAACCCATTCACTAGATCCGCGTTTGATCCCCGTGATCTCAACTGCCGCCGTGCCTCAGCAGCAGCGGGACCGGAACCGCAAGATCACAAACACGGACACACTCCTCGAAGCGTGCCCGGCGGGAGCGGAGCGTTTGCAGCGGGCAGAAGCTCAGTCAGCTCCCTCGAGAGCTAATGCCAACAGCCATATCACCCTGCAGCCCAAGACTGGTTGCCACTGAAGCTAAGCAGGGTTGAGCCTGGTCAGTAACTGGATGGGAGACCTCCTGGGAAAATAGGTTGCTGCTGGAAGAGTTGTTAGTGAGGCCAGCAGGGGATACTCATCCTGCAGTCTGTGTGGGTCCTAATGCCCCAGTGTAGTGACGGGGACACTATACTGTAAAAAGCACCATCCTTCGGATGAGACATTAAACCGAGGTCCTGACTCTCTGTGGTCATTAAAAATCCCAGGATGTCCTTCGAAAAGAGTAGGGGTGTAACCCTGGCATCCTGGCCAAATTTTCCCCATTGGCCTCTGCCCATCATGGCCTCCTAATCATCCCCATACACTGATTGGCTTCATCACTCTGTCTCCTCTCCACCAGTAAGCTGGTGTGTGGTGGGCGTTCTGGCGCAATATGGCTGCCGTCGCATCATCCAGGTGGATGCTGCACATTGGTGGTGGTTGAGGAGATTCCCCCCTTTCATGTAAAGCGCTTTGAGTACCCAGAAAAGTGCTATATAAATGTAATGAATTATTATTATTAACTGTGCGAACTCCGCTCCCAAACAAACAACACATAAACTGTGTGTATCCCCACCCGTAACGTAGCACAGGCAGGGAGGAACACACAGTCTAAAATGCTGTCTGCTCTCGCCCTTATATGGTTGTCTTTTGCCTTTGACATGTCTTATGCTTTTACTGGGACAGACAACAATAAATAAGACTGACACACAGAGCGCTTTGCTGAATGACAGAAGCTGCCGCTGTACTCACCACACGTGCTTTTAAGCTCTCTGGTCTCTACGTCACCCCGCCCGTGACGTCTCGCCCATCCATTGGTCTGATTACACACGTGATTCAGAGCGTGGTCACGCTGAAGGTGTTCCCAAAGCGTTCGATGCAGCTCGAGTTCCTGAAGGGGAACAAACAG
Organism: Tor tambroides; assembly: GCA_021397915.2. Classification (NCBI taxonomy): domain Eukaryota; kingdom Metazoa; phylum Chordata; class Actinopteri; order Cypriniformes; family Cyprinidae; genus Tor; species Tor tambroides. The sequence goes on along the minus strand of JAFVLL020018683.1, from coordinate 5,829 downwards.
TTCTCTTTCAAAATTTGTTTGGAATATATGTGAGATTTAAAGGCCAAGACAGTTTATTATAGTTAACTGAAACTAAAATTAAAACCATAAAACATTTTTGTTGCTTAAAATAAAATACATTAACAGAAATAAAATATGTTTTTATTAAAGTAAACTTTTATTTCAGCCACATAGCTAACATTTCTAATTTTCAATGTAACTTTATGTACTAAAATAACTAAAAGTAAAATTCATAAAAACAATAATAAAAACTTACTAAAATAACAAAACTCACCAAAATAAAAATAAAAAATGAAAATAATTCACAATATTAATAAAAACTATAATAGTAGCTCAATGATACTAAAATAACACTGGGTCAAGACATGATAAAAGGACCAAATTACTGTAACCTATCATCGGTGCTATAAAATAATGCAGTTTAACTGGTTTGGTAAACAACATACTCACTGAGCACAGAGAAGTGAATTATTTAGTTGCTAAATGCAACATTCCACTGAAAACTGAAAACAGTCATTGGCACAAATCTGTCATTTCCGTGACAGCAGCATTAGTCCACATGCTGCCATCACATTCCATTTCAAATGGATAAATATTTCAGCATCACTTTTAGGTTCCATGACTGATATGAGAAAAGGGCCATTTTTTGCCTTGTTTTCCAGGTCTGTGGTTTCATGGATTACTGATTGTTTGTCTAAAGCTTCTGATTGCTGGGACAGCAGATGCATCTTTATAATGCTGCAGTATGTGAGCTTTATTTTCTTGGAAATTCCTGGTGGACTAATGCTAATCTACTCACTGTGATGAAAAGTGAATATTGTCACATTGATAATGACATCAATGCTTTTGGTTCTGAGTTAATGTAATCACAATTTGTATAATAGCTGGTTAGACTAATTAGCGTTTTCATTTATCAAGCATACCCAAGAATGAAAATAAATCCTATCTCAGTTTTCAACAGGCCACTAACTTTCACACGTGAGTGGCCTTTTTCAATGACTTTTATATATCAAAGACCTCATTAGAATGATATATCTCAAAGCATTCTGCTTTGACAAAGTCTAATGATAAGATGAATGCATGCTATATTTCACAAGAATTTAATAATGTGTGTGAATATGTATACAATCACAAATGGGAATTTTCTTTCATAATCTTTCCTTTTTATCTTCCGATAACCTTTCTTGTTCTTCTGGCGTGCCTTTAACCCTCAGAAATGATGGCGTTAGAAGAGAGATTGTGTTTGGTGTCTCTCTCAGATCATTTGTCTGGTGTGTCAGCTTCAGTAGGAGTGTGTGGAGAGACTGATATCCATGAGGCACTGGGCTTGTCACACTCTGTTAGGGCCGGCTGATGTGTTAAATGCCAGGTGATGTGCGCAGAGTGGCAGCTTCTCACACACCCCCCCTCTACAATGATGACACTCTGACTTCTGTTACGCTCAAAGTCATCTCATTTCTTTCATCTCGCTCTCTCTCCCATCTCCACCTCTCTTCTTCCATTTTCTACTGCATTTGGCATTAAAATCAAGAAAATACACTCAAATGCACAATAGCAAATTGCACAAATGGCTTACAACTTTACTTGTTTTAATATTAAACAGTCAGTGACAGAACACTGAAATTGCTTGAACTGAAAAACAAATTTGGGAGTCCCCTAATATTTGTGAGTTGTGAAAATTAGGAAATAATGATGTTTCTTGTTATTATGACTTTATATATTACTGTAGCAATTTTATTTACCATAATTGTGACTTTGTTTATCACTATTGCAATTTCTTCCATTAATTGTGACTTTATACATCACTATTGCAATTTTATTTAAACCATTGATGTCCATGATTTTCATTGCAGAACTCATACCAACTTTGGAGCTGTCTGATTTGGAGAGTCATCATTCTTGGTCTTCCTTTCTTAAAGGAATAGTTCACACAAAAATCATTTGCTCACCCTCATGTCATTCCAAACCTAGACTTTTGTCTGTTTCGGAACACAAATGAAGATATTTTTAATTTTCTCTTATCATTTTTTTGTTAATCCATTGAAAGTCTAGATTATCAATATTTTCAAGCTTCAAAAATACAGAGTTATTGTAGAAGAAATCCATGCCGATATTTATATATGAATAAATCTTAAATTGTATCATAGCGATCATGTCTGTTCAGAAGAAAATGTTGGTCTCCCAGACTTGCAATGGAGGACAAGTTAGGAGAATATTAAATATATTTATTTGTGTTCCAAATATTAGCAGAATTTGTTTGGGTTTGGAACAACATGGGGGAGAGTAAATTATGACCGTTTTCATTTTTTTGGTGAACTAACCCTTTAAAGAGCAGCCCTCCACGTTCATGAAAAATTTGTGAGGTATGTGAATGTCATGTCTGTTTTAATATTTTGGCAAAGAAGTAGCTTTCTGAAAGCACTATATTTATTTAAACAATATTAAATGCCCTCACACTGGTCCTGCCATTGTAGCATTCTAGAGCGCTGTGGTAGACAGAGACATTAAACAACCACACAAAGTGGTTGAAATTATGAAACAGACTATTTACCTATCCTTACGGATGTGGATGCACCTCTATCTGAAAATGGTTACATTTTAATTACATTTTTTCTTTTTTAATGTTTTTCTCTTTTTAGGCCACTGGGATGAATGCTGGTCAAAGAGGAGAATGACCATTCCCCCAAACTGATGCAACAGTGGTTTTAAAGGAGGCTGCCCTGGATAATGTAAAAGATGTCACATGCCTTTGCTGTGCTGATGGGGCTTCTTCATGACTACATCAGTTATGCTAAAGAGATCATGAAAATTAGCAGTGATGCATGATCTGTATGTGTTCATGGACTATGAAACAAATGGTAAGTGTATAGTCTGTAAAAACAAAATGTGCTTGTTCTGTGTTGTTGTTTAGTAGAAATGGAGTTTATACTCACTCATTCATACACATGCTCACATTCTTTCACACATATGGTTGTGTTAAATGTTGTAATATCAGTTTTAGTTTAGTTTAGTTTTATTGATTTATATAGCACATTTAATAACAACAGGGTCGACCAAAGTGCTGTACAAAATTTAAATAAATAAATACGTAAAACAACTAACCATATAAAACAAATCACAAATTTATGACAAAGATAACATCACACATAATCAAATATTTAACAGTATTTACTCCAGACCATAAGCCGTTTTAAAAAGATAAGTCTTAAGTGATGATTTAAAAACCTGAAAAGAGGAGGCTGATCTTATATACAATGGTAAATTATTCCACAGCTTAGCTGCTGCCACTGAAAAAACACGATCCCCCTTAAAGGTGGGGTAAGTGATTTCTGGTAGCCAACCTTGATATTTGATATCACCAAAACAAACACGCCCCTACCCCAAAAGGGTCTCACCCCTATTTTGATAGCTCCACCCCACACATACGTACGTCAACAATTAGTTCTGTGAAACAAAGCAAAACCAATGTTACTCACCTATCGAGAAGAAACAAATCAACCACGGCGTCCGATTGCAAGCCTTCCCGCCCCTTGAGTTCTCTCCAGCGCTGGAAAGCTGATCCGATATTTACACGGGTCCTTCTTGCCTTATCGTAACACCGTCTCTACAAAGGACAAGAACGGCGCAGCGCAACAAAATACTATAGAACTCATTATAATCACTAATAATGCTGTCTACACTGGATGCCGCGCTACGACATGACAAATCTAATGTCCGTCATGTGCACTGATGAATGCTCTCTCCTTGCATCATGAGTAGACACGCCCCTTACTGCTGATTGGCTACAAGTTTGTTTTGGTACTGGCCCGACTCAGTTTTCTAAAGAGATTTTGAAAAAATGCATACTCCACCTTTAAGTTTCAAACGAGTCATAGGTACCGACAACAAAAAAGAATTTGAGGACCTTAAAGGCCTGTTAGTCACATGGTACGAGCGGAGATCAGACAGGTAAGATGGTGCCAAACCTGCCATAGATTTATACACAAACAGCAGTACCTTAAACTGAATTCTAAACTCGATAGGGAGCCAATGCAAACTAATCAAAACTGGAGTGATACTTTCTCTCTTTTTGGTCACTGTTAAAAGTCTGGCTGCAGCATTTTGGACTATCTGGAGATGAGATAAACAAGACTGAGTAATTCCTAAATACAATGAATTACAATAATCCAATCTTGTTGAAATAAATGCATGAATAACAGTCTTCAAATCCTTAAAAGAAAGAAAAGATTTTACTTTAGCAATCATCCTGCTGAAAAATGCTGATTTCACGACTGAATTTATCTGTTTATCAAATTTGAGTGCCGGGTCAAAAATAATATCCAAATTCCGAGCACAAGGGCCTACAGTTTTAGTTATAGGATGGAAGCACATTCAGGCCATCCAAAGACCAACACTTCAGTCTTAGAATCATTTAGCTGTAAAAAATTTTCCGCCATCCAAGTTTTAACTTCACTCACACAATCAATCAACTGGACTGGAGAGATATATTGTCATCTGGTTTCATTGGAAGATAAAGCTGTATATCATCTGCATAAAGATGGTATGAGATCTGATACTTACGAAAAATCATAGCTAAAGGAAGAAGATAAAGGGAGAACAAAACAGGGCCTAAAACGGAACCCTGTGGTAGCCCACATGTACATGCAGCATTAACAAAGGTAAAATTCTCAATAGCTACAGAAAAAGATCTCCCCTTAAGATAGGATGTGAACTAGCTTAATGCTGTTCCCCTAATTCCAACATACTCCTCCAATCGTCTCAATAAAATAGAATGGTCGATATTGTCGAAAGCCAAGCTTAGATCCAGAAGGACCAAAACCCCACATTTCCCAGAGTCGACAGCTAATAGTAAATCGTTTAACACTTTCAAAAGAGCAGATTCTGTACTATACTGAGCTCTGAACCCAGACTGAAACTTGTCCAATATATCACTATTCTTTAAAAAGGGTGAAAACTGATGAAAAACCACCTTCTCCAATACCTTTGAAAGGAAAGGAAGTTTTGATAAAGGCCGGTAATTGGCTAAAACCTGTGGATCTAACACATCCATAGTTAAAAATGTGGGCATAGGATCCAGCGAGCACGATGCAGGTTTCATATGACAGATAATGTCCATTAGAGAAGAAATAGACATCATCATAATCATCAAAAGAGACATTCCCAGAGTGCACAATAATAGAGCAAATATTTTGGATCTTATTAATAAAAAATCATTACAAATTAAAGGAGATGTACCAGGAAATGAAACTGTAACAGGATTTAAAACCCTATTAATAGTACTAAATAAAATTTTAGATCTGCCAGTATTGCTAGAGATAAGATTAGAAAAATATAATGACGTAGCATTCTTAACAAATTTCTGGTAAGTAACTAAACAATCCCTCAAAATTTCATAATAAACTTACAATTTATGGTGTCTTAATCTCAGCATACCCGGTTAAAAAAGTCACCGCTCGCCACTGCAATATAGTAATACATTGTTTTATTAAAAAATAATCTGAAATCTAACTTGACCCTAATACTGATTTATTTTAATTCATTCATTCTTTAATTGTGTTATTTGTTAGTTTGCTAGGCTCATAAGTTTGTTAGTTTCATTAGATCTGAGTCAATTCAAACAACGGTGCCAGGTACAGTTTTTTGGACTAGTTTGGATGAATTCTGTTGCAGTATTGTTTTGAATGGTAGTTTCTCAGTGACTGGTGTCTGTACACAACTGTGATGGGCCAGATGTTCCTTTAACAAGCATCATTTGCTTCAGAAGCAGAGAGCTGGAGATGGGGCGGTAATTGCCATCTGGTGCGAATCATTCAGCAGAATCATTTTTAA